>JADDOF010000227.1:0-28278 GCA_019603395.1 Cyrtorhinus lividipennis | reverse complement strand
TCCAGAGGCACCAATCGTCCTCGGACCCATTCCAATCGATTCAGGGTCCAAAATTTAGTCAAAAATGATACCCCACAAGCCTAGGTTTCAAAATTCTCAAAAACCCACTTTCAGAATGAGCAGACAGATACTCATTTTGACCCATAACCTCATCCAGAGGGCACCAATCGTCCTTGGACCCATCCCATTGTATTCAGCGTCCAAAATTTAGTCGAAAATGATACCCCACACGCCTAGGTTTCAAAATTCTCAAAAACCCACTTTCAGAATGAGCAGACAGATACCCATTTTGACCCATAACCTCTTCTGGTGGGCACCAATCGTCCTCGGACCCATCTCATTGGATTCAGCGACCAAAATTTAGTGGAAAATGATACCCCACACGCCTAGGTTTCAAAATTCTCAAAAACCCACTTTCAGAATGAGCAGACAGATACCCATTTTGACCCATAACCTCTTCTGGTGGGCACCAATCGTCCTCGGACCCATTCCAATCGATTCAGGGTCCAAAATTTAGTCAAAAATGATACCCCACAAGCCTAGGTTTCAAAATTCTCAAAAACCCACTTTCAGAATGAGCAGACAGATACTCATTTTGACCCATAACCTCATCCAGAGGGCACCAATCGTCCTTGGACCCATCATGTATCAGCGTCCAAAATTTAGTCGAAATGATACCCCACACGCCTAGGTTTCAAATTCTCAAAACCCCACTTTCAGAATGAAGACGATAACCCATTTTGACCCATAACCTCTTCTGGTGGGCACCAATCGTCCTCGGACCCATCTCATTGGATTCAGCGACCAAAATTTAGTGGAAAATGATACCCCACACGCCTAGGTTTCAAAATTCTCAAAAACCCACTTTCAGAATGAGCAGACAGATACCCATCTTGACCCATAACCTCATCCAGAGGGCACCAATCGTCCTCGGACCCATCCCATTGTATTCAGGGTCCAAAATTTAGTCGAAAATGATACCCCACACGCCTAGGTTTCAAAATTCTCAAAAACCCACTTTCAGAATGAGCAGACAGATACCCATTTTGACCCATAACCTCTTCTGGTGGGCACCAATCGTCCTCGGACCCATCTCATTGGATTCAGGGTCCAAAATTTAGTCGAAAATGATACCCCACACGCCTAGGTTTCAAAATTCTCAAAAACCCACTTTCAGAATGAGCAGACAGATACCCATTTTGACCCATAACCTCTTCTGGTGGGCACCAATCGTCCTCGGACCCATCCCATTGTATTCAGCGTCCAAAATTTAGTCGAAAATGATATCCCACACGCCTAGGTTTCAAAATTCTCAAAAACCCACTTTCAGAATGAGCAGACAGATACCCATTTTGACCCATAACCTCTTCTGGTGGGCACCAATCGTCCTCGGACCCATCTCATTGGATTCAGCGTCCAAAATTTAGTCGAAAATGATACCCCACACGCCTAGGTTTCAAAATTCTCAAAAACCCACTTTCAGAATGAGCAGACAGATACCCATTTTGACCCATAACCTCTTCTGGTGGGCACCAATCGTCCTCGGACCCATCTCATTGGATTCAGCGTTCACAATTTAGTGGAAAATGATACCCCACAAGCCTAGGTACCAGAAATCTCGAAAACCCACTTTTGAGATAGGTAGATAGACACCCATTTGACCCATAACCTCTTCCGGTGGGTGCCAATCGTTCTGAGACCCATTTCATTGGATTCAGCGTCCAAAATTTAGTGGAAAATGATACCCCACACGCCTAGGTACCAGAAATCCCGAAAACCCACTTGCAGATAGACACCCATTTGGTCCATAACCTCTTCTGGCGAGCACCGATCGTTCTGGGAGCCGTTTAATTGAACTCTGCATCCAGAATTTAGTGGAAAATGATACCCCTTACACCTAAATTGCCGAAAGTCTATACTTGCAAAAACAGATTTTCAGATTATTCAAGGAATAACCAACCAAATTGGCGTTGACAGGTTCAGCAAACGCATATTGTGATCAATGATCCCACAAAGACCATCGTATTCCTTCTTTTTTCAAAAAGATAATCCATGAAAGATGCATTAAAAACGTATTTTTATTGCCTGGAGTTAAGCCACAATGGATTTATATGACTGATGCAAGGTACAGGTAACATGGGATTGAGCGTCATCTGGTGGGAGGGGGTGAAAATGGAGTGTTGTTGGTGGACCTGGCAGCGGATGGTGGTCCTTGGTGACGTCATGCCTCTCCTCTTCCTCAACCCCTTCCAGATTATGAGCTGTTTCTTTGTAGTAACAGTTTAGCGTGACTTCACTATTGGAGATTCCTGTCTCCTCCTTATGCTTGCTTTTTCCCTCCAACCTCTCACATTCTTTTGCTGTCAGCGTATGTTTCCAGGCGTCTTAAACATTTCGACATTGCCAGTCCCCTCGGGGAAAATATCCAACGTGAAAATTGATATCTCCCGTCGAGCTTACACTTTACTACGAGGGGAAGAAATGGAAAATGTCGAGGTATCTCGTCGTCGGGTTATATTTACCGATATTTTCGGCGAGGCTGAAGTTACGACGAGTTCTTCGTTTCAATCGGAGAGGAAAGTCAAACTGGGGTGTGGTGTCAGTGACAGGTCGGTTTCATGTAGAAAGGGCTTCAATGTCGGAGGTGGAAAACTCCCTCTGCAACCGTTGTTTGGAAAAGTGGTCAGAATAATATGTTGTTTCGTGATCATTCAGATGGTTCTTCAATAATTTCCATACAAGGCTTCGTGATGGATGTTTCCTCAATCTGCCAGGAGTACCCAAACATGATGAGTGGGGGGAAGTTGATTGAACCATTTGGTTCCTAAAGTATCCTGAGTTCTTTGGGGTATGAACAAGCCTTGTATCTTTACAGTTACACTTTTTAACTTGTATTTGTCCAACCCATCCATTTATGTTACCTTACCCCAGGGAAGATCGCGAGCCATTAGGAAAAGAGCTGTCAACGCTCACACAATCCAGTGGTGGTACGCTCTGAGCATGGTGGCGCTGACTACTGGCGCCACTGCCAACCCTAGGCACATGGACTAGTACATCAGTTTCTTGGACGAGACATTTAGGACAGCTCTTGAAACACTGGTGACGCACCCTGGCGGCTATTCCAGTAATGTCCTGAGTTGATTTATGCAAGGGAAACATAGGATTCATCCAACACTGTAAGGTCTGCAAGGATGCAATGTTACAGAATTGATTGACAACAACTTGTTTCTGGCAACAACTTCTTGGCAAATGTTCATCTGTACAAACTTTGGCTGAACGTGGGATTTTTTATTTGATAGTACCCACGGCACTCATTCCTTTGGTTTTGAGCTGATTATGCTACTGTTGGTCAGACGCACAAAGCTTCTCATGTCCTAATGTTTAGCAGTCTGTGAAAGGCACACATGGCCATGAACCATCTGCAGCTACCCTAATGAGTGATAAGGCAGAAGTATACGTAGATGGTTGGTGCTCAGTGATGTTAACTCTTACTGATCCTGGCACTTTGCAGGCTTTTGCTGGAGGAAACTGATGAAGTGGCATTTGCTTGAAACCAGCAATTCTCCAGTTCACGACAGATCCTGTAACTGAAGAGTTTGGTAAATACTGTGGATGTGGACGAAACAACAAATTGGAGTAGTTACAAGAATGGCCGCTTGGGCGCGCCACCAGAGCTGCCTCTAAGTACTTGTGTAACGGGGCGGCAGATTCCAAGGGCCCCGTCAAGAAACTTCGGCGGCGGGGTACGGATCGGGCCCTCTACCCTCCAAGCGCCTGAACCCAGCTGGGCGAAAGGCCGTGACCTCATCGGATTGGTTGGGCGATGGGCGGCGCGAGACCACCCGGGAGGAGTAGGAGGGGAAGGCGACTGACGAGCGGACTCGGACTGGGGAAAGGAACATCAGTCAGTCGTGTACGAACTCAAGTGGAACGATTTGCCCCCCCTGCTCGCCATAATCTCGAGAGGAACGAGGCGAGGCAGGGGCGGGGCGGAACAACCTGTTTGCGGGGCGGAAACAACCAAGCGAACATCGAAGCGAAACTCAGTCGTGTACAACTCAAGTGAAGGAAAGTTGGGATCTCCGAAACGAGGTGGCCCCCCCTGCTCGCCATAATCTCGGAAGACGAGGCGAGCAGGGGCGGGGCGGAACAACCTGTTCGGGGCGGAACAACCGGAGCGGAACAACCAACCCAGCGAAACAACCGTTTCGGGGCGGAACATCGAAGCGGAACAACCGACGCGAAGCCAATCACCCCTGTGAAGCCGGTGTTGTGAAAGTGACCTGAGGGACCAAGTGTAGCTGGTTCCTTCAGGGTGAGAACTCGGGAATTGGGAGATCAGCCAATTCCTCTCCCGTACAGTCGGCCCTTATACGAACTGAAAATCCCCCGGCGGACCCGAGTGTTGATCCGTTCGCGTCCCGATTTGACGGCCAATGTCCAGGTTTCCCCACGCACACCGCCAGTCGTCGGACCTCCGTCGGAAAGAGTCCGCCTCCCTCCGGCCTGGACGGCGTTCCCCTGACCGAACACCGAGCAGCGACAGAGAACATCACCCTGTTGTCTCCCATCCTAAGGAGTTGGTACACGTAAGTGGGCGAAATAACTCTGTCTCGTACCCCTGCAACGCGAAAGTCAAATCTCTAAATCTGGCCCAAGCCCTTACGTTTAGTCACCAGAAAGCTGATCGTAGAGTGTACATTGTAGCCGTTATTATTTAGTTTTTGTCTGTCGGCTTGCGTTAGGAAAAGAAAGGAATTAGGGAGGACATTAACAAATCACTTTCATTTTACCGTTCTGTTAAACCAAACATTTTGAGCCTTCAGCTACCCCGTAAATTCATTTGCCCTCAGCCCTTCACTTTGCCTACTCAATAATTAGTTTACGTAATAGTCAATATCCTTGCTCGGCCGAGCATTCCATATTTTATATTTCTGTCAATTGCATCGATTATAATCAATATTGAATCCTTGTATTTCAATCACGCACCCCATTCCTCAGAGCTGGTAATTCAGGTGTACTTGGCGTCCATACCCCGACATTGCAGACATTCCGGACGGTAAGTGAAAGTCTCTAATCTCCCACTAATTATTCGCCTAGGTCATTTTTGGATCCCTAGCCCGTTACGTGAAAACGACGGTTACATCTTTTTGGTGCGGGCAATCGTGGGATTTTTCAGAAATCTCGATTTCTGTCGATCCACAACAAGTGATCTTGACCAGGTGAATATTGGTGAGAAAAAAGCTCTAAGGATTGGGTCGCGTTCCATAATCTGAAATTCAAACTGTGCTAGTTTGTAGATTCCGAAATTTAAATTGTAAGAAACAAACAAATCGGCCCGAGTGTGAGGAGCGAGGTGAGGAGCCAATTGACATTTCAAATCCGTGTCTGAGGTTTTTTTTCAAAATCGAAATTTAGATACTGGCTCATTTGTTTAGTAGCATCACTCTCACTGTAGCCTTCTGTCCGAAACTTGTCCGCGCGTGCTCTCTGTTCGAGGACTGTTCCGGGGCCCTCTGTTCCGGGACTGTTCCGGAACTTGTCCCGGCTCTCTGTTCCGAGAACTGTCCGGGGCCCTCTGTTCGGGACTGTTCCGAACTTTGTCCCGGGGCTCTTGTTCGAGACTGTTCCGGGGCCTCTGTTCCGGAACTGTTTCCGAGACTTGTCCCGGGGCTTTCTGTTCCGAGACTGTTCCGGGGCCTTCTGTTCCTAGATGTTCCGGGCCCCCTCTGTTCCGGGACTGTTCCGAGACTTGTCCCGGGGCTTTCTGTTCCGAGACTGTTCCGGGGCCCTCCTGTTCCGGACTGTTCCGGACTTGTCCCGGGGCCTTCTGTTCCGAGACTGTTCCGGGGCCCTCTGTTCCGGGACTGTTTCCGAGACTTGTCCCGGGGCTTCTGTTCCGAGACTGTTCCGGGGCCTTCTGTTCCGAACTGTTTCGGGCCCTCTGTTCCGGGACTGTTCCGGGACTTGTCCCGGGGCCTTCTGTTCCGGGACGTTCCGGGGCCCTCTGTTCCGGGACTGTTCCAGACTGTCCTAGCCTTCGTTCCGGGGCCCCTCTGTTCCGGGACTGTTCCGAGTACTGGTCCCGGCCTTCTGTTCCGAGACTGTTCGGGGCCCTGCTGTTTCCGAAACTGTTCCGGAGCCTTCAGCTCCAATTGACATCGCCATCCAGACCCGCTCATAGCTCTTACCAACTGGAAGTCCTTCTCGATTCGTGGTGAAATTATCGGTCCTTGGTGCGCAAGAAAGTGATCTATCGGTTCTATAATTTTTTGTAATATTTTCTTTTATTTTTAGTAAAAAGTGAATTCGCGACCATGCACCATTACAGCACCCATCAGACGAGGGCGAAGCCATATGAACCCCGATCTGGAAATAAAATGCACAACACAAGTACTTACCTTGTTTTACTATGACCGTACCTCATGAGTCCGTGCACAGGACTCCCTGGGTCCCCCCCCCCCTTTTTTTTTTTCTTTAACCCTTTGTAATGGCCAGCAAAATCTAGGGGTTCGTTGTTCAGTTTCTGGCTTGTGAAGAGGTTGTCTGCATGAACAAATGAGCCGTCGATTGATGGAAATGTGTGAGTTGAGTGTGATAGAGAACTAAAGAAGGGCCGGTTTGTATGTTTCACATCATAGTAGGGAAGTAGAAGATAAGACAAGCGGAAGACACATCTCGCCCATCGCACCACCTGGGAACACCAGCGCCATCATGCTCTCGACGGGTGGGGGGGACGTCCTGTGCCGTCTGCACCAAGCACGACACCACCCGACAACGTCCGCGCGAGAGAAAATGCCGGAACCTGCGGCCCAGGGACCCTGCCTACCCGAGCCCTGCTCCGCGGCCGAAACACGAGAAGGACCACACCAACCTGTACCGCTTGTAAGCGATGGCTGGTCGAACAAGCACGGATAGCGCCAACAACCAGACGCAATCCCATCGCACCCGTCACCCCCACGAAGGAAAATTGCCCGAGGTAGACCTCGGCCTCCAAGATCGGAGGAGTGTAACGGGGGCGGCAGATTCCAAGGGCCCGTCAAGAAACTTCGGCGGCGGGTACGGATCGGGCCCGCTCACTCCCCTCCAAGCGCCTGACCCAGCTGGGCGAAAGGCGTGACCTATCGGATGGTTGGGCGATGGGTCGGCGCAGACACCCAGGGAGGAGTAGAGGGGAAGGCGACTTGACGAGCGGACTGGGAGAAGGAACATCAGTCAGTCGTGTACAACTCAAGTGGAACGAGGTGGCCCCCCCTGCTCGCCATAATCTCGAGAGGACGAGGCGGGCAGGGAGGGGGGGGGGGGGGGGGGGGGGGTCGGACAACCTGTTTGGGCGGAACAACGAACGGAACATCGAAGCGAAAACTCAGTGTGTACGAACCAAGTGAAGGAAAGTTGGGATCTCGAACGAGGTTGGCCCCCCTGCTCGCATAATCTCGAGAGGACGAGGCGAGCAGGGGCGGGGCGGAACACCTGTTTCGGGGCGGAACAACCGGAGCGGAACAACCCCAGCGAAACAACCTGTTTCGGGGCGGAACATCGAAGCGGAACAACCGACGCGAAGCAAATCAATCAACCCCTTGTGAAGCCGTGTTGTGAAAGTGACTGAGGGACCAAGTGTATCGTGGTTCCTTCAGGGTTAGAACTCGGGAATTGGGAGATCAGCCAATTCCTCTCCCGTAACAGTGGGCCCTTATACGAAGCTGAAATCCCCCGGCGGACCGAGTGTTGATCCGTTCGCGCCCGATTTGACGGCCAATAGTCCAGGTTTCCACGCACCGCCAGTCGTCGGACCTCCGTCGGAAAGAGTCTCGCCTCCTCCGGCCTGGACGGCGTTCCCTGACCGAAGCCGAGCAGCGAAGAGAACATCACCCTGTTGTCTCCATCCTAAGGAGTTGGTACACGTAAGTGGCGAAATAACTCTGTCTCGTACCCTCGCAACGCGAAGTCAAATCTCTAAATGGCCCAAGCCTGACTTTAGTCACCAGAAAGGTGATCGTCGAGTAGTGTACATTGTAGCCTATTATTTAGTATTTTGTCTGTCGTGCGTTAGGAAAAGAGAAGGCAATTAGGGGAGGACATTAACAATCACTTTCATTTTACCGTTCTGTTAAACCCAACATTTGAGCCTTCAGCTACCCCTGTAAATTCATTTGGCCCTCAGCCTACTTCACTTTTGCCTACTCATAATTAGTTTACGTAATAGTCAATATCCTTCTCGGCCGAGACATTCCAGATTTTATATTTCTGTCAATTGCATCGATTATATCAATATTGAATCCTTGTATTTCAATCACGAAACCCCATTCCTCAGAGCTTTGGTTAAATTCAGGATGTAACTTGGCGTCCATGACCGACATTGCAGACATTCCGGACGGTTAAGTGAAAGTCTCTAATCTCCCACTAATTATTCGCCTAGGTCAATTTTTGGATCCCTAGCCCGTTACGTGAAAACGACGGGTTACACTTGTGTTTCTTGGTTGGTTGTGATAGGATCCCACATATCTGTTGTCCCTGGCTTCCTCCCCTCATATCATCATTTTCTATATGACACCTTGAACTACTACCTGATCAAACCTGCAGGGTGTCTCCATGGGTGAAAATGAAGGGTATCACAGTGTATCCTTAGTTGTGATTCAAAGTGTGGGTCAAAATGGGTATCCATCTGCCCATTTCGAATGTGTTTTCGATATTTCTTATACCTAGGCGTGTGGGGTATCATTTTCCACTAAATTTGGGGCTCTGAATCCAATGAGATGTGTTTCGGAATGATTGGCACCAACCGGAAGAGGTTATGGGTCAAAATGGGTATACATCTACCTTTTTTTTAATGTGTTTTTTCGATATTTCTTGTATCTTGGCGTGTGAAGTATCATTTTCCACTATATTTGGGCCTCTGAATTGATTTGAATGAGACTCCATGCTGCTGGTCCAAGGAATAACCAACCTCTATGAAAGAATTTGCAGCGTTTATGGTTAGAATTTCATTAAAATGTCATACAAATAATATTGCTAATTAGGTTGAGTCGCACATTGTCAACTTACTGCCACTTGGAAATGAGAAAAATTAGATCCAATGTTGGGTTAAGTAGTTTATGTAAGAGAGATGCTAGGAAAGAGGCAGTGTTGCCACGTTGACGGTATCATATCTCTAGATGGTTCTTCAGGAGGCCGATAGGAGCGCTAACGCGCTGAAACCCTACTGCAGACATCTCTAATATTCTAAAGTAGAAAATAATTTCCAACAGTAATTTCGACACCGACTGGACCTTCCGAGGAAGATTTAATTTTTCTTGAGGGCGGTTCAGATTAATAAAAGTGTCGCCGAGATTAATCTTCCCCCTTCGCGGGATTTTAATTTTCATTCCGCTTCCAGTTTTCATCCTTTTTTTTTCTCGACACCACTTCAACCGCTGGTTTCTTTCGTTGTTTCCTTCAGCTCGAAAGGTCATCAACAGAAAAGCCCTTCAACCTCAAAAAGGGGTGGAAAAGAGCGCACAACACGGAAATATCGTTAGCGGGCCAAAAACAGAGATTAACTTTAGGAAAAAAAATTGAAATTGAAACAACTGGAATTGAGTTTTGACTAACTTCTTGTTGCCATTTTTAACTCAACTCTATCCGGCGGAAAAATAAACTTTTCTCGTTGTAAAATGATGTCGATAGAAGGGTCGAGACAAAAGGGAAGTTGAACGAATTGGTTCAGGACAGTCAACTTTCGCACGGCTCAAGTTCATTAGGAACCTATTTACAGGGTTGAATTAAGGTTGGAAGTGAAACTAGAATTAAAGTTTGCAGCTGTTCTTGTAGAGTCAAATCACCCACATTTTCTGACTTCATGCACTTAGTGTATGTAGAATTGACTGTTCTCACGTGGTTTTCATTTAAACTGGTCATCTTCAACTTATTCATCAATCAGTTCCGAAAGCGAATCGTGAAATTCACTTTCTTCTAGCGCATTATTCAACTTAGTCACCTTCAACGTTATCAATCTTACCTGTTGGTCCTTATCACAATCCATATGATGTCGTTAAACTTCCCTCATATCCCGGCACTTGCCATTTGGTCCGATTAGATTTTCAAAAATGCTGCAACAGTGAGCGTGAAGTGTCCCGGACCCATTTCAATCGATTCAGCGTCCAAAATTTCGTGAAAAATTATACCCCACATGCCTAGGTACTCAAAATCTCAAAAACCCACTTTTGAAATATGTTCATAGGTACCCATTTACCCCAAAACCTCTTCAGGTGGACACCAATCGTTCCGGGACCCGTCTCATTGGATTCAGGGTCCAAAATTTAGTGGAAAATGATACCCCACATGCCTCATCCATGAGGATTTTTGGCTGGTTAAGTTGGCTAACCTGATCTAATGCATAATCAGCATTTCTAAGCTATACAAATCCGTAGATATACAGATTTATAATCGCAATTTGCAAATATCTGTAGCGTTGATGTATAAAAATTAAATTACGAGTACATAAATTGTATATAACGTAATGTAACATAACAAAACAGATCGAGTACCCAACTAGAGTAGGGAAATTTCAGATTTTATGGAAAATTTGTTACTTGGACAGCAGAGGGACATTTGGATTTGTTGATTTAGATTTCATGAAACGTTTGCTGTCAAATTTTGGAGCCAATTAGGGACATGTGGCAATCATGTCACATTGATGATTCATGGAATATCAACCAAAACGGCAAAAATCATTTAAAAAATATCCATTTTTGAATTTTTGATTGTCTCTGGAAATTTTGGTTGGATTTATGTTCAAAATATAAATTTTAATTAGTAAATGCAAATAATAAAACAATTTTATTTTGATACGATTTATTGGTCGATCTGGTTGCCATTGGATCCCGGATTCACGCGTTGCCACTTTCGACAAGGGGAACCCCGCCTGAGGGAGGTGGGTGGCGGAGCTTCGTCCTTCGGCATGGCAACAGCATCGGGGGAAGTCCCCCGGATTTTTCGACCAAAGTGGGCGGCGGGGACTCCGCTCGCGCCCCGCGCTCCGCCGCCCCGGAGACCCTTCGGAGTCGCTTTGGTACCCCGCCGTGAAAACCGGATCAGCTGCGAGGGGGACGGTGAGGAATGCGCGGCAAGGTCGTGACCTTGAACTCGAGACGGGGGCGCCTCGGTGAAGACCCGTTACGTGGGCACTGGACATCCCTCCTCCCCCTCGGCGTCCACCGCATTTTCAGATGACGTCACTACAAAATTTCGCGCCCCCGTCAAAAGGCAAATTTAGGTTGGTTATTCTTGAACTAGTCAACTATGTTTTCATACAAAAATTCAATCTCTCCAAATAGGCCCAAAATTTCATTTTCAAAATGGCTGTCAAGATAAGCAAAAATGGGGGGGCTTATGTATTATACCGACCACACCAAAGTATCGACATTAAAGTACTACTACTAATTTATTACAGTCAAAGCACAACACGAATTCCAAAATAAACGAATTTTAAACGAAAACGACGAACAATTTATAACAAAGCACGTTGCACTTCATCACTAGCAAGCCCTCACTGGATAAGGTTTGTTAGGAGTGAACAAAAATCGATACTTTATATCGATTTGGTGTGGTCGAGTTTAATAATAAACTTAATTCATACTTTGTGTCGGTATAACATAGTACCCAAAAATGTCCGTCGACCGTCCGCTGTTCACACTGATATTAATAATAGAAAATTTTCTAAAAATCTTAAATTTTAGCCAGGGACCCGTTTTTGGCTCCAGTTTGTCCTTAAACCTTTTCAGTACGATCGGACCAATATAAAGGGAGATATGGGTAAATTTTGGCAATTTAGGCGTGTGAGGTATCATTTTCGACAGAATTTCGGACGCTGAATCAAATGAGACGGATTCAGGAATAATAAATTCACATTTCTCGGCAAAATTAAGAAGAATAAACCCGCCCATAAACAACTACACACCGAATAACACGATTTTTGCCTGAAATCCTATCTTTTGGTTATAAAACGCAACTCCTAGCTACAAATTACACCCAAAACAACGTCCAATGTATTTTTTTCCACTTCTAACACATTCTACGTCAAAATCGTCCATTTTTCTCCCTCGTTCCTGTATTCATAAGGCAGCCTTGAGCTCATCTACATTAGAAAAGACTTTCAATGACGTCACGGCAGGATTTCCTTCATTTTTCTGAAACGACTTAACGTTGATGTTTTCAAAGGGGTGGTCATTGTTCGAAGAAGAAATAAAAGCAGAACTAAGGGCTAAATTGTAACTGGGCTACTAATTGAATAGTTAATTGCAATTTAACTGACAATAGTGTAAGCCTCTCTCGAATTAAAATCTTGTATAATTTAATTCGGTTTCTTCGGCGAGTTTGAATGGACCTAGCGAGAGGTTACACAGAATGTAGTCCAAGACTTACGACTGACAACTAGGGAATACCAAGGATGGCAATAAAATACATTGATACAAACGATTATAATGAAAATAAGGACACGTTTGCAAGGAGGATATGCCTCGAACTAGGCTAGATTGATACAAACAAAGTTAATTCGACAAAGTAAATTAAGTACACATGGTTTAGCCATAAAATACAATTAATACCATTAAATGATGATATACATGAAAATACAATGTGAGGTTATGGGTCAAATGGGTGTCTATCTACCTATCTCAAAAGTGGGTTTTCGAGATATCTGTTATTTTGGTTAGATTTTACATTCGCTAGCACAGTTTTCAGACTGCTATGAACTCCATCCCCTTCCTCCTTGCCGTTCACTTCTCTCACAAGTCAATTTCACAACAACCTTATGAAGAGATGCCCCTCCCTGTCGACCATGTGGTTTGCTTTGGCGGTCGCCCAACTGTGACAAGTCGAAAGAGACCCCCCCTCTACCGTCATCTTTCCCCTGTACAGACTCGCTCTCACTCATTGACTCCCGGTTATAATTAAATTAGGGTACGACGGACTCGGAATATTTTTAGACTTGACACACAATCCGGTCCTTCCTCGTGGGTGTTGTGTGTTGTCAGCGTGATTCAATTCGGGCGACCGACGAACCCCAATCAGATACCATGGCTAATTGTCAACGTTTGAATGTAAAAATTTATATTCTGTAATAGCCCAGTCACGAAATATACAAGTTTTGTCAACCCAGAAAACCTCTATAACGTACTTCAACACTCAAAATACGATGAAATTGACGTCCTTTTTCCCACTTATCCGCCATTTTGGCCATAAAAGAGCCCTCCTATGATCATGACCACTCTATACTCTTTTAAAGACAAATAAATTCTCTACAAAATGAGACTAAATTAAACTCAATAACTTCAATATCGACTGAGATACAGCATGTCAAAATAACCACAATGACCAAAAATGTCAATTTATTGAATTTGTCCCCCAATTTTGCCTATTTTGACGGCTGTTTCAGGTGAAAAGTATCATCAGCTGTAAGGAAAAATCACTAAAACGAATCTAAACGAAAGTTTCGTGTCGCACGTTCGGTTACAAACCCTTGTCAGGCTTGAATGTTGAGATAATGAATTATTAAACAGTCAATTTGCCTACCTGGTTCGATTAAGTGCTGTTAAAGGGCGGTTTGTTGCAGAGGAAATTGTTCAAATAGATTAAAGTTGTACTCAAATTGAAGACAAATTCGTTTCTGATCGCCACCCACTGCTGGATTTGTGTTCAAATTGACGTCAATTGAAATAAGGAGGAAATTTAGCCGTAAGACGTCTCAAAGACCGAAATAATTTTTCACCAAAAAACTGATGGAACGCGTAGAAAACCACTCTCAGCGGCTAAAAAGAGTGTGTTTACAATCGTTAAAAGGGCGAGTGGAATCTCACCCCGAAATACTTTTATTTTAGAGCTTTCGTGAGCTTCGTCCATTAGATCGAACGTAATGATTGATAGGTTTCGTTTTTACCGATTTCGATAAAGAAAGTTATTTTCCACACTCCACAACCGAATGGAGGGCGAGAGTGTGAATTGATAAAATATCGCGTGTCGATTGTAGTTGACGAGTGATCAGATTTGAAAAAGAAGCGGGAACTGGGCTTGGAGAGGGGAACTACGTCACGCACTACGACAGGTCAGCCAACAGAACAGCCTACAAGTTGGATTTCAATATTGTTTGTATAGTTTATGAAAGGGTCATCAATTAGTTATCAGTTATTGGTTAGTTATCTAATAACTCTATTCAATTAGGTTTTTTATTTTGAATTTTGAATTTAGCCCCGTTAAACCCGAAGTTTTGATCCAATTTTGATGACCTTTTAATACGCACCAGTATGAAGTGACTCAACACTTTCCCAAAAATGTCCAATTTGAATGTCCAATGTTGTCCTCTACCTCAAAAAGGCTTGGACAGCGGACAGACATTTTGGGCGGGTCTCAGGAACGTCTTTATATGTATGACTAGCAACATTGGATTCTTACATTGGACATAAATTTAAGGATTGACCCAAAAAACAATGAAAAGACAGCAACTATTTATTAAGCTGAATACGCAAAATGACTAAGTGGCAAAATGATGACATTCTTCTTGATGTGGAGCTAATTATTAATTTAATCAGTTTTTTGGCGGGCAAAAGGTTCGTAAAGAGGAAGAAGAAGTAACATTAACGACCCTAGCGGCATTAGCGACCCTATGGTTATTCCCTTGGAATAAGTGAAAGAACTTATTGGACAATGTTTTCATGCAAAAAGTCAATATCCCCAATTCGGCCCAACATTTTGAAAATTGGTTCTGGGGCCTGTTTCCGGCTCCAATTGGTCCTCGAAACGTTTCAGCCCGATCAAACCAAATTTTGGCGGGGTTTTGAAAAGGGGGTTTTTGAGATTTCTGGTACCTAGGCGTGTGGGGTATCATTTTCCACTAAATTTTGGACGCTGAATCCAATGAAATGGGTTCCAGAATGATTGGTACCCACCGGAAGAAGTTAAGGGTCAAATTGGGAAATTTGCAGTGGCGGTGTCAGTAGCTACTGAACTTTGGACGCTAAATCGAATCAGGTTGTATTTGAATGTCGGTATTTTTTCGAAAGAAAGGAAAAAACCCTTTTCCGCTATCAATACCGCGTCACCTAAGAGGAGACCTTAACTTATCGAGTCAGGAGACGAGAAACTGCGGTGGAAAAATACCATTATTTTCAATCTCACCGCAGCGTCCCATCGTGGTTAGAGGCAAGTCCAATGTCTGACTGTCCGTCTATTGAGGAAAAAGTGACTGACGGTGGAAGGTTTTATCTTGACAGGTTTCAAGCTTCCGAGCAGATGGGACGCGTCCCGCCACCCTCGGCTCACTCTGTTGTTTCCATTTTAGATAGGCACTCTGCCGACTACCACTTCACCGTCATTCCAGCCTCGATCCGGGAGGCGAATCGATCGGGGATATATTCAATCGAGAGACCTCATCACCGGTTTGAACTCGAAGCGGGGGCATTTGTGACGTAATGAGCCGATGATTCGAGCATGTGCGAGCGGGTGGGAGTCCTCGACGCGTCTTTATCCGCGTTCCGATGTATTAAATGAACCATATTGAGCCAATTATAATTATATTTGGAGGAATCCACTCACGACTATTAGAATCCAACCCCTAGTGGCACATTCTACCCCAAAAAGGCACCATAGCGCGCGAAAACGTCTCACCTTGGTGGAATATTTAAAGACGCAGTACTACTCCCTCTAAACCTCATTGAGTAACACCATGGCCTCATTGGACCACGATTGAGGCTATGTTGTGTCTCACAAGACATCAGTGACCACTTGGGTCCTCCTCAAAGTCTCGAAGGGTCTCATCATTGCAGGATTGGGCCTCACTTGAGGCCCTATAGACTCACACCATGGCCTCAATGCGCCAGGCTTTGGCCTCAATGAACCATATTTCTGGCCAGGTTGGATCCTATTCGTCCAGCCCTCCTCAAAGCCTCAAAGCATCCCACAATGTTCTCATTGGGTCCAACTTGAAGTCTCATAGACTTACACTATGGCCACATTGGACCAATATTGAGGCTAGATTGTGTCCCACTATAAACCTCATAGACTCAAACCATGGTCTTAATGAGCCGTAGTTGTGGCTACAATGGGCTTCACTCAAAACTGCATGGACTCACACCATGGCCTCAGTTGTGGCCACTTTGGGTCCTCCTCAAAGTTCCAGAGGGTCTCATTGGGCCTAACTTGAAGTATCATAGGCATACACTATGGCTACTCTAGACCTCTATTGAGGCTAGATTGGGTCCACACCAAGCCTCATAGGGTTTCAGCCTCAATGGGCCGCACTTATAGCTAGGTGGGCTCCCAATCAGATCCTCCATCCTCAAAATGGCCCCATCATGGCAGGATTGGGCCTCACTTGAAGCCCTATAGACTCACACCATGGCCTCATTGCGCCAGGCTTTGGCCTCAATGAACTGTATTTCTGGCCAGGTTGGATCCCATTCGTCCAGCTCTCCTCGAAGTCTCAAAGCATCCCACAATGTTCTCATTTGGACTCCGCTTTGGACCAATATTGAGGCTACATTGGGTTCCACTATAAACCTCATAGACTCATGGCCTCAATTGGCCGTAGTTTTGGCCACGTTGGGTCCCCCTTGATCTCTCAAAGGGCCCCACCATGGCCTCAATGGGTCCCATCAAAAACTTCCAAGCCTTACACTATGGCCACTTTTGACCACGATTGGGGCTATAATGGGTCCCCGTACAATGGCCTCGTTGGGCCTCCTCGAAGTCTCAAAGCATCCCACCATGGTCTCTTCAGGCCTAAATTGGTCCACTAGGATTACACTATGGCCACATTGGACCAATCTTGAGGCTAGATTGTGTCTCACTATAAACCTCATAGACTCAAACCATGGTCTTAATGAGCCGTAGTTGTGGCTACAATGGGCTTCACTCAAAACTGCATAGACTCACACCATGGCCTCAGTTGTGGCCACTTTGGGTCCTCCTCAAAGTTCCAAAGGGTCTCATTGGGCCTAACTTGAAGTATCATAGGCATACACTATGGCTACTCTAGACCTCTATTGAGGCTAGATTGGGTCCACTCCAAGCCTCATAGGGTTTCACCATGGTCTCATTGGGCCGCACTTATAGCTTGGTGGGCTCCCAATCAGATCCTCCATCCTCAAAATGGTCCCATCATGGCAGGATTGGGCCTCGCTTGAAGCCATAAGACTCACACCATGGCCTCATTGCGCCAGGCTTTGGCCTCAATGAACCGTATTTCTGGCCAGATTGGATCCTATTCGTTCGGTCCTCCTCGAAGTCTCAAAGCATCCCACCATGGCATCATTGGGCCTCGCCTGAAGCTTTATAAACTCACACCATGGCCTCATTGCGCCAGGCTTTGGCCTCAATGGACCGTATTTCTGGCCTTGTTGGAACCTACTTGAAGACTTAACATATCCCACCGTGGCACCATTGGGTATCGATTGAAGCCTCATAGACATTCAATTTTCCTCAATGAGCAACAATTAAGGCCATGTCGGATTCCACTTCAAGTTTCATAGGGTTTCACTGTGGCCTCAATTGACCGTAGTTTTGGCCATGTGGGTCCTTAGTGTCATATTATCCCACCATGGCCTTTTTGGGCCTTGCTTGAAGTTTCATAGACTCGAACTTTGGCCTGAATGGGGCCTCAAAGACTCAACAGGTCCCCCCCTGGTATCATTGGGCATTACTTGAGGCCTCATAGACTTTCAACATTTCCTCAATGAGCCACAATTGTGGCCTCGAATGAATCCCACTTTATGCCTCTGGGGTTTCACCATGGCCTCATTGCGCCAGGCTTTGGCCACTTTGGACTGCAACTGAAGCTACAATGGGTCCCATTCAAAGCCTCCTACGGTTCCATCATGGCCTCATTGGACCAAGCTTACAGCCAGGCTGGATCCCAGTCAGAACCTCAAACCTCAATGGGTCCAACAATGAGCCGTATTTGTGGCCACGTTGGAACCTACTCAATGGCTCAACAGGTCTCACCATGGCAACATTGGGCCTAACATGAAGTCTCACAGACTCACACCATGGCCTCATTAGGCCGCACTAAGTACCACACTCAGCACGTCAAACCTCATAGGGTCCCACCATGGCCGCACTTATAGCTAGGTTGGGTCGTACTCAAATCCTCCAACCTCACAGGGTTTCATCATGGCATCATTTGGCCTCACATAAAGCCTCATAAGCTTACACTATGGCCACTTTGGACTGTAACTGAAGCTACAATGGGTCCCATTCAAAGCCTCCTAGGGTTCCATCATGGCCTCATTGGACCAAGCTTACAGCCAGGCTGGATCCCACTCAGAACCTCCAATGGGTCCAACAATGAGCCGTATTTGTGGCCACGTTGGAACCTACTCAATGGCTCAACAGGTCCCACCATGGGCCACAATTGGGTCCTGCTCCAAGCTTCATAGGGCTGAATTGCAGCCTCAATTGTAGTTGTGACCACTTTGGGTGAGACCAATCCCTCAACGAGTCCATTAATGGTCAGATCATTCAGTACAGAAGATATAACAGTGAGCCTAGTACACTTCCTTGCGGAATGCTGGCATTTATTTGCTCAAGCAATGAATGGTTGCATCCTGCTTGATGCAAAAGTTCATAGCTTCTCAATGTACTGATATGGTTACATTTGTGTTTGAGGCCTCCATTTGATGACATATTGTCAAGGGTTAGGCTAAGTCTATAATGATGCTTGAACTGACTTTATTTTGTTATAATGCTTCTTTGCGTTCTTTTAAAAATTCAAAAATAAATCGATGGCCCAATAAAAGTTCACCTTTTTACTGATTCCTCCATATTCAGTATGTCTTGCACGTGATACCCTTCCAAAAGCTCCCAGCCCACAATAGCCAATAAATAATTTTTGCTTTTTCTTCTCTCTTCACAGGAAAGACGATCTTCAACCTTAATGTATCACTCCAGTAAAATATCAGGTACGACATCTTTCTACCTCCTGTCGCAAGAAGCTCAGAAAACAAATGACGCTATCCAATAACCCACAACCACCTCTACGATATTTTTTCCAACATATCTTGGGTTACCGGATGGAAAGAGTTTCCCTGCTATGAAAATCACCTTCTTCTGCCAAAAGTAACGAGACATACTCATGCTGTTTGTGTTTGTGCCAACTGCTTCTTCAGTGACTTTTGCACAAACAGAGAAGACAACAGCAACAATGACAGTGA
This sequence comes from Cyrtorhinus lividipennis, assembly GCA_019603395.1. Lineage (NCBI taxonomy): Eukaryota > Metazoa > Arthropoda > Insecta > Hemiptera > Miridae > Cyrtorhinus > Cyrtorhinus lividipennis. The sequence continues at coordinate 9,097 of JADDOF010000227.1, read as the reverse complement.
TGATTTGAAATCTCTGGAGCAAATCAGTTCGTATTTTCGCGTGTACTAATCAGTTGTTTTTTTATTTTCAATTGTATATGAGTTTAAAGGGGGAACGAACAAGAGGCAAATAGAATTTTGTGAAATAAACTCGGATAAGGTTGCCTTTAGTCGGCCAAAATAAAAAAGGAAAAATGGATAAATAAAAGCTCGAAGAATCCCTGTACGCGTATCCCACTCGATTTCAACGTCGGTCGTCGGGAAATTCCATTTCTTATTCCTCCTATGGCGAAATGATCAAGAACTCAAGGGGAGAGAGAGGCCCGGGGTTAATCCTCTTTCTGAAATCGGATTCCCCTTCTCCGAGACCAAGGGCTTAGACGCAATTGCTACCCGATGGGAAGGTGATTCTAGGGCGTTGAATAAGGTTTTACAACCTGAGACGCACCTTGGAGGATCTGAGGTCGTTTTGGAAAAAAGAATTACTTTGGTGTGACACGTTGGCGCGTTCGATAATCAGTCTAAAGGGGTTGTTGGGGGAAAATTTGGATATTGGGCAATCTTGATCAAAACCCAAATTTTGCTTAGAGTCTAATTTTTGGCCAAAAGTGCAGTAAAATGACGAAAAAAGGTAGTTTTTGAGGAGCAAAGAAGGTCTTAGTTCTCTTTATAATGACGTCACTACTTGCGGTGGGGGATATAGGTTATAGTTTGGTAATGTCATAATTCTCAAATAAAATTTCGAGACGTTTTTAGTTCTCTGTGTCCAAAATGTGGTCATTTAATGAATCAAAACTATGGTAAATGGAAAACGAATGGTATAACGTCACATTGAAGGTAATGGTGTGATGACGTCACAGCTTATTACACCGTCATTGTAGAAATGGTATTTTGAGGACGTTTAGGGAGCACAATGACGTCACAAATCAGTGAAAACACGAAGAAGATCTAAAGTGACGTCACTAGTTATCAAATACTCTGCGAAATTCCTTCACAGGGGTTGGTTATTCCTCGGACCAGGCATATAGAGACTCATTTCTTCAACATGGGGAAAATTGGGGGAACAGTGGTTGTGGCGGGTTCCGGACCCATTTAAATCGATTCAGGGTCCTAATTTTAGTCGAAAATGATACCCCACACGCCTGGGTTTCAAAATTCTCAGAAACCCACTTTCAGAATGGGCTGATAGATGCCCATTTTGACCCATAACCTCATCCAGAGGGCACCAATCGTCCTCGGACCCATCTCATTGGATTCAGCGTCCACAATTTAGTCGAAAATGACACCCCACACGCCTAGGTTTCAAAATTCTCAAAAAACCACTTTCAGAATGGGCAGATAGATACCCATTTTGACCCATAACCTCTTCTGGTGGGCACCAATCGTCCTCGGACCCATCTCATTGTATTCAGCGTCCAAAATTTAGTGGAAAATGATACCCCACACGCCTGGGTTTCAAAATTCTCAGAAACCCACATTCAATATGAGCAGATAGATACCCATTTTGACCCATAACCTCTTCCGGTGGGTGCCAACCGTTCTGAGACCCATCTCATTGTATTCAGCGTCCAAAATTTAGTGGAAAATGATACCCCACACGCCAAGGTTTCAAAATTCTCAAAAACCCACTTTCAGAATGGGCAGATAGATACCCATTTTGACCCATAACCTCTTCTGGTGGGCACCAATCGTCTTCGGACTCATCTCATTGGATTCAGCGTCCAAAATTTAGTCGAAAATGATACCCCACACGCCAGGTTTCAAAATTCTCAAAAACCCACTTTCAGAATGGGCAGATAGATACCCATTTTGACCCATAACCTCTTCTGGTGGGCACCAATCGTCTTCGGACTCATCTCATTGGATTCAGCGTCCAAAATTTAGTCGAAAATGATACCCCACACGCCGGGGTTTCAAAATTCTCAAAAACCCACTTTCAGAATGAGCAGATAGATACCCATTTTGACCCATAACCTCTTCTGGTGGGCACCAATCGTCCTCGGACCCATCTCATTGGATTCAGCATCCACAATTTAGTCGAAAATGATACCCCACACGCCTAGGTTTCAAAATTCTCAAAAACCCACTTTCAGAATGGGCAGATAGATACCCATTTTGACCCATAACCTCTTCTGGTGGGCACCAATCGTCCTCGGACCCATCTCATTGGATTCAGTGTCCCCAATTTAGTGGAAAATGACACCCCACGCACCTAGATAGCAAAAAAGTCAAAAAATCCATTTTTCGAAATGCACATTTTGACCCCTACCCCACCCAAATTTGGTCCTTTCGGTCTGAAAAGTTTCGAGGACCAAATAATGTCAGAAACGGGTCTCTGACCAAAATTTCAGATTTTTATAAAATTCAAGGAATAACCAACCAAAAGGAGTAAATGGGACATACGGACATATTTGGCACAACAACAGCAACATCACCTTGTACACAGTGTAGGTTGATTTTGTTCTTGAAAATTTTTTTCTGATTTCGTTACTTAACAAGATAAAAGTAATGCAATCAACAAACGCGTAGATGAGAGGCCAAAAAAAAACGACTTCCTTCGAGAATCTTCTCTCAATAAAATTTTTATCGCGGAAGATACCGTCGTGTACTTTAACACAAAGGGAAATCAACGTCCTCTCCTCCAACGTAATTAGAATCGACTAGGATCGATTGCTTTTTCATGGAAAAGTTTCCGATTACAAATTGCCCCCCCCCTCCACAACTACCTTTTTCCTATCAACGGCTTTCTTTGAAGTTCAATATCAAAGGATTCACAATATTGGCCAGCCTGGGACGAGTTGATGCCGCGAGTTTCAAAAGGGGAGGTTTGAAGGGTTTTTCTCTCTTTGGCGGGACTTTTGCGGGAAACTAACAGATAAGGGATGATGGGAGAGTCAACTCGCTTTGGACTGTTTGTCTGTTGGGAGGTTTGAGGAAGATGAAGAAAGTTGGCTGCGATTGGATTTAAAGTTTTTTTTTTCCTCTTTTTCCAGCAACAAATCAAGTGGTGACGATTGACGTCCACAACGCATACAATAAATAAGAGATTTTCGTACTTTTCTTCGATTTTTTAAAATTAGGGTGATTGAATCAGCAGTGTGGAGACTTAAATGCACCTTGACAAATTCTTCTAATTAATTGAAATTAAACTTATGGGGTTGGTTTCCATTAGGCCATGCAATGACAGCCTATTAGCAGCCCAGTAGCCCGTTTGGAACCAATGTCAGGTTCTCGTGCGCCTTTGCGATCCAAACGTTCATGTTTTGGTTGGTTATTCCTCTGATCAGGAGCATGGAGACTCATTCCGATCGATTCAGCATCCAAAGTTTAGTGGAAAATGATACCCCACATGCCTATGTACCTGAAATCACGGAAACACGCATTCGGAATGGGTAGATTAATTACACAGGGGTAGAGGAGGTGTCCACTGCAGTCTTCACTGCAGTGTCCCATTGTGCTAGCCCCTGGGTGGTCACAAAGCATGCCAGACTACCAAGGCAAACAAGCGTGTTGTGATATCCCCTGGACAACTGTTTTGGATACTTACTGCCGGTACTAAATTGGCCTCACGACGTCGAGTAAACGCCGGAAGGTGCTGGATTCAAACCAGCAGCCCCGAAACTTTGACCACAGAAGTCTCGAGCCCTTAGAGACTGATGCCTTAACGACCTCGGCCACCTCGGCCCCTAGGGGTAAATACTCAATTTGACCCATAATCTCTTTGAGTGGGCTCCAATCGTTCCGGGGCCTATCTTATTGGATTCAGCGTCCAAAATTTAGTCGAAAATGATACCCCACATGCCTAGGTGCCGGAAACGGCAAATGACCAAGAGTTGAAAACCACAGAGAGCAGAAATTGGCAACATTGCAGGAATCCAACAACAAATAGAGCAAGAACAATGCTGTGTTTGTCTCCTATGTACAAAAACTACTGAACAAATTAGGAGCAAATAAGGTGGTAACATTATTTTCAGGTCTCAAGAGCTCAAATGTAGAGAGTTCCTGCATACTTTGTCAAAAATAAAGGGATTGGGGAGTGTGTTTTGTTGTGTCTGCACAATTTATTACAATTATAATGGCTAACTGTGATAATGGGGCCTTATCACGAATGCACTGACGTCTAGCGGTGCAGTTGCCCCCAGACATTTGTGGGCTTCAGACACAAAGACACTGTAGTCATGCCATAGTAAGGAGAGGAGCTTCAGGCGTTAGCACAGAGGGTGGTTGACTCAGGCAGGTCCTAAAATGCCTAACTCCTCCAGCAATGCATCCAGGGCTCGTTCCAAAACCTTCTGGTCTCAACCCACACACAATGTGAACCACAGAGGCTCCTCTTCTTTCCACTCAATGTTTTGCGAGATGGATGCTGCCACTAAAGCAATGTACTTGTCAATCAACAATTGGGCTTTGAGGAGCTAAGAGGGGAACCATTAAAGACCAGAGCCACCCCCTCCCCTCAAAGCGCGCCAATTTATCAGCTAGCCTGTGAGGTGGCGTAATGTGCCAGCATTAATAGGGATATCCTGTTTGATGAAGACATGCCATGGGCAAAGGCAGGTCATTGGGGTATACTTCTCCAGTAAGCGTCCATCCTCACCTTGCAACAACAATGCCTGCCTCAGCTTGACAAGGACGGCCTGAGTGAAGCTGCAACTCACCTCACATTGGCTAAGTTTGTGGTTGGATTTGCAATGTTGCCAACCGCTGCCAGTTCTGCTCTCTGTAGTTGTCAACTCCTGGTCATTTACCATTCGTTCCAATTCCATCCACCAACCACACCACTGCTGCCAACACGACAAACATTTGTTTTCTAATTTGAACGCACCCGCGAGTCCATGTGCCAAAGTGAAGACAACAAATATCGAAACATCATCTTGCGCGTTGGAAAATTTAATTTATTTTCACGATAAACACAAATTTTGAGAAATTCACCGTCAAAAGTCAGCCATTTCACTTTGTTATTGACTAACTAATACTCAATTGTATTTTGTATTAAGAATACGCCATTTTGGGTTGTCTTACCCCCAAAAATTCACCCTCATAGCCCTGAAAATCTACTCAGAACAACACAGTACGACCAGTTGCAACGACAATAACCGGGACTTTCCAATTACAACCCAAATCCAACCGATAGACGGTGTAATCTACGAATCACCGAAGCATTTGGACCCCCTCGATTAACCTGGCGCGTCTGACGTTCGACAATTCGCAAATTATAACGGGGAATAGGCTACCTATAATCAATAGCCCCAACAGGTTCGTAATGCTGCGAAGTGGGTGAAGGAGAGGGGTCCTATTAATATTGAATCCTCCGCGTTGCTGTTGTATCCTCATTTTCACTGGGACCGCGGTCAGTATTGACAAGCCTGGGGTCGATCATACGAAAAATACTATTCTCAGGTCACTTTACGATTTAAGGGTTGTTCTCTGAAGACCGAACCGCATAATTAAGGGATCAATTATTAATAGTCAACGATCACTACTTGCTACTCAATCAACACATCTCACCCATCAATACCCCGCAAAATCCTTGTCACTGAGCTCCCCTTGCTCCTCAATCAACATTTGAGCTGCCAGCAATCCAAGTCTCACCTGTCACCTACTCCTCAATCAACATTTCCTGCCCGTCAATATCTAACAGTATTACGAGAACCCTTTTGCTTCAACAATCAATACATATCATCCATCAACTTCCCACAGCATCTAGGGCCTGTCTTGTTTCACAATCAACACATCTCGTCTATCAACAAACCAAGTCTTTGGAATACCTCTTGCTCCTCAATCAACACATCTCACCCAGCAATATACTCCAGTCTCCATTACACCTACTGCTCCTCAATCCACATCCCACACCTGTCAATACCACTGTTTCCTAGTACACCTCTTGCTCAACAATCAACACATTTCATCTGTCAATACCAGGCAGTATCTGAGACACCTCTTGCTCCTCAATCAACACACATCAGCCGTCAACAACCCAAGTCTCTCGCACACCTCTGGCTCCTAAATCAGCAAATCTCAATCATCAATACCCCCAGTATCCAGGACACCTCCTGCTCCTCAATCAACTCATTGCACCCAGCAATATACCCCGGTCTCCATTACATCTTTTCCTCCTCAACCAACATTCTGCATCCGTCTGTCTCGGAACCCCTCTTACTCCTCAATCAATACTCCGTCGTATCCACGATCGATCCTGCTTCTCAATCAACACACTGTCAACAGCCCCAGAGTCCAGGACTCCTCTTGCTCCTCAATCAACTCATTGCACCCAGTAATACTCTGCAGAATCCAAGGCACGTTTTGCTCGTCTGTCAACACATCTCACCCGTACACAAATCCAGCCTCTAGGACCTCTCTCACCCCTCAATCAACACGTATCATCCATCAATACTCCGCTGCATACAGGACACCTGTAGCGCCCCTGTCAACACACATCAGCCATCAACAACCTCAGTCTCTTAAACACCTCTTGGTCCTCTATCAACACATCTCACCCATCAATATACCCCAGTCTACAGGATCTTTTCTGCTCCTCAATGGACACAAGTTACCCATCAACACCCCCAGTCTCCACAACCCCTTCTTGCTCCTCAATCAACAACCTACCAATACACCATATATCTCTACACTTTATTCAATGTTTATGGTTCTTCATCTCAAAATAAATAAAACAGCGCACCACTCGCCTGCATAGGTAATTGTGCAGTTACACATCATTCCAATTTAGAAAAAAATCCCCTGTAACTCGCCATTGTTCTAAAATACGTATATCGAAGCAAACTCCGTAGAACGCTCACTGTTAAGTGTTCGTCGGCCTCATCTAAAGACTCCGAGACCGGTTGAATGGAAATTTTCGTTTTGTTTACTGAACCAACCGTTTTGATAACCTTTTAAAACGATGCGTCCGCCTAATTCGAGGCCTCGACAGCTGCGTTATGACGTATCGACCTACTAATTCCCTTTCTTTCGGTAACATCCACCCCCTCCCCCCCGTTCCACACCCTAACACACAACTGTCGTCATCCTCGATGTTTAAATTACCGTTTAAACCCGTTGAAGAATGTTAGGAAGCTCTTACTGATAAGTTACAAGTAAGGATAATCGTATGTATAGGTGTTGCAAAAAGCAATAAATATAACCCCATTCATGTGTAATTTTTTTATTTTTTATTTATTTATTTTATTTTATTTTATTTTATTTTTTTGGACATTGAGAGCACACTTAAAATTCTTAAAATTAGAATCCTCAATTATAGATTCAGGTGAACTCAATATAATCATATTCCGAAAGTATGTGGAACATGCTCGATCCTAAACCACACGCCGAGTTCCCCATATGGATTCCATATATTATATAATAATAGAATTTTATTTATTTATTAAGGTTATTCCTTGAATAATCAATCTATGTTTTCATGCAAAAAGTCAAACTCTCCGATTCGGTCCAAAATTGTTTTCTGGGCGTTTCAACGTGTCAAGATCAAAATAAGAAAATGTCCGTCCGCCGTACGCCGTCCGGTAGTGGAAAAATTTATAAAAATCTGAAATTTTGGTCAGAGGTCCGTTCCCGGCTCTAGTTGGTCCTCAAAACTTTTCAGCCCAATCAAACCAAATTTGGGTGGAGTAGGGGTTAAAATGTGTTTTTTGAAAAGTGGATTTTCGTGATTTTTGGCGATCAAGGCGTGTGGGGTATAATTTTCCACTAAATTGGACGCTGAATCCATGAAATGGGTCCAAACGATTGGCGCTCCTATGGATGAGGTTATGGGTCAAACGGGTATATCCACCCATTTTGAGTGTTTTTGATATTCCTAGTACCTATGCGTGTGGGGTATCATTTTCCACTAAATTTTGGACGCTGAATCCAACGGAATGGGTCCGAGAACGATTGGCTCCCTCCGGATGAGTTTATGGGTCAAAATGGGTATCTATCTACCCATTTTGAACGTGTTTTTGATATTTCTAGTACCTATGCGTGTGGGGTATCATTTTCCACTAAATTTTGGACGCTGAATCCAATGAAATGGGTCCGAGAACGATTGGCGCCCTCTGGATGAGGTTATGGGTCAAAATGGGTACCTATCTACCTATTTTGAATATGTTTTCGGGATATCTGGTACCTAGGCGTGTGGGGTATCATTTTCCACTAAATTTTGGACGCTGAACCCAATGAAATGGGTCCGGCAACGATTGGCGCCCTCTGGATGAGGTTATGGGTCAAAATGGGTATCTATCCACCCATTTTGAACGTGTTTTTGATATTTCTGGTACCTATGCGTGTGGGATATCGTTTTCCCCAAAATGTTGGACCCCCGACTGTTTCCCTAATTTCCCCATGTTGAAGAAATGAGTCTCTGAGGAATAACCAACCCCTGTAAAAAAATTTGCGTTTTTTTTTTTTTTTTTTTTTTTTTTATAATATAAAAACAAGCTGATGAAGTAGCCCTTTTTTTTTTTTTTTTTTTTTTTTTTTTTTTTTTTCAAATATTAATTTCTTCTCCCTAGATGAGATTTTTTTTTTCTTTTTCTTGTCCAGGTTTTATGAGTGCACACATGCTTTTCCACGATTTCCCCACGAGGTGAAACTGTAGGGAAAAAAAAAACCTAATCTCGTCCCCTAGTCCCTAAAAGCTGCACTCGCTTTGATCTCGAAGAGACTTCACACGGTTATTTTCCCTACCGGCTCCTCTCTACCCCCCCCCCCTCCGGAAATATTAAAAACTACCTACGCGCAAGGTTTATAAGCTGCAAAAGTTGTTTCTTTTATCTCTCGGACGGGCTGACGTCAGCAGCCTCCTCGCCGCAAGTCTCTTTTTAAAAAGGGTTGATTGCGTCACCCGTTTCCCCTTCCTTTTGCTCGCTCTTCTCAACGAGTGTTGAGATGACCGGAGGTTAGGCACCTGTTGTGTCTGTGTGCAACTTACTCGCTGCTTATGGTAGAGCTTCTTTTTAGATATTGTCCTCTGCTCACCGTGCACATACTGCCTACTAATGTTTATTTGCAGTCACGCCCCCGTATCAGCATACTGTCGGCACACACCACAAAGTGTGGTGTGTTGATTTAACTGGAGCACCGTGAAGTTTCGTAATGCGCGCTGTGACTCGATCTGAAAATT
>JADDOF010000226.1:0-32643 GCA_019603395.1 Cyrtorhinus lividipennis | reverse complement strand
AAGCCTCGAAACTTTTCAGCCCGATTGGACCAATTTGGGTGGGATAGAGGTCAAAATGTGTATTTTGAAAAATGGATTTTTGAGATTTTTGGCAATCTAGGTGTGTGGGGTATCATTTTTCACTAAATTTTGAACGCTGAGTCCAATGAAATCGGTTCTAGGACGATTGGCACCAACTGGAAGAAGTTATGGGTGAAAATGGGTATCTATTACCCATTTTGGTTGGTTATTCCTTGAATAATCAACCTATGTTTTTGAGTATGTGTTTTCGAGATTTCTGGTACCTAGCGTGTGGGGTTCCACTTTCCACTAAAATGTGTACGCTGAATCCAATGTAATGGGTCCGGGACCCTCCACACCCCCTGTTTCCCCAATTTTCCCCATGTTGAAGAAATGAGTCTCCCTGCGCCTGGCCCGAGGAATAACCAACTGGTGTGTAAGAATTTGTAGCGTTTTTCTGGTCCGGTCGGGCTGAAATCGATGTTTCGAGGAAACCGACTAAACACCTTTAAAAGTCCAGAAAAATAGAAGGACGAATAGTAGAGATTGACTTTTTGCATGAAAACACAGGTTGAATGTTCAAGGAGTGACCAATCATGAATGATGTACTCCGCAATAATCAAATGGGAGACTCTTTGTCACCAGATGCGTAAGCTTTGTTCTTTCCAAATGACACTGGTGTCACAAGCTGTCAGTTCTTTCCTGCTCGAAGAGAAATGTGTACTATTCATATGAATAATGGTGAAAACGGTTCAAATTGCTGAAAGGGATGCTTTTTTAATCTAATATCTGATGGAGCCGTTGTACTGGGTGTCGATTCAAACTAAACCCCCTCTGCCACCAAATAGAAGTATGAGTTTACAGCCTTAAAATTTAATCGAAAATTCGAGACAGAGAAATGAAAAAAGAGCTACAATAAAGCGAGCGGTGGATAGTATGGGCGGAAGTTCCGCAGCGGATACGAGCGAGCACCTAATTTGACGACAGGAGCTATATATTTGTAAAGGTGGGGGTGGAGTTGAGGTAGAGAAAACGATTCGTTCTGGCCCCCTCGTCCTCTCTCTTCCACTAATACCCTCCTCAACGCCCCTCCTGCACCGTACACAACCACGGGAACTTGAACATGTGTATAATTAGCTGAGAAACTATCTTCAAAGGTTCCGCCCACACCGCGGCAAAAACTTTTCCCTTTCAGCTGGAACAGATCCAAATTATTTTACTACATTATATCTCTAGTGAAATGTTTGTTTACACCGAGTAAGTATAAGCGGCTGTAATATCAGAATATTTAAATTTATCATAAATTACCTCCTCACCGAAAATATTCACATCAAAATATTTCATAATCACATTGAAATTGATCTTTCCTGCATTATTTTCCCACGTAAGAATACAATAATTCATGTTTTCCATCTCCTAAGTATAGATGCCAGGAATGACTTAGTGAGTTGAAGGCTCCGTCAGAGAGACAAAAAGAACCGCACGTTCTTGATAGCTTGAATATGGTGCGAGGGAAGTGGTATTTTTTTAAATCTTGAAGAAAGAATGGTGAACGTAAAATTCACCAGGGTCTCGCTTCCTCTTAGTGAATGATGTGATGTTTAGAACATCTCGAGACAGAAAGTGGCGAAGGCGTGAGATCAATGTTATGAAGCCTTCTTTAAATCATCGCAGGACGCAGCTGAACATGTGTTTTGGTTATGCGCTTGGGCCAGACTCTGTTAAACATCTCACGTGTTGGAAGACCTATGACCGGACTAATGAACCAAGCATTGCTAATAAAACTAAGTACAGACGCAGGAGAAAAACTATAAAATTATCCCACGACGGATTATTATTCTATGTAGATTACTCGTGTGGGAAAGAGGATCCTTGGGAGTCTCCAGAGTACCTACCGAAAAGAGTTCGAGACATATTTAAATCGATTCAGCGTCCATAATTGTTTAAAAAAGTCATACTCAACGAAAACCTCTTGAGATTTGTCACAAGTACGAAAATATTCCGAACGTGAGGTCTGAAAATGATATTTAAACAAAACCCACGATTCTTGGGTTAACTGACCCGGTTGGTTGGTTGGTTTGACCTGCAAGGCTAAACTCAGGTGAAGCCACAATGCAAACTACCCCCATATACTTGAGTGTAGGCGTACTCCAAAAGTATCCTGGGGTTTCGTTTTAGGTACTCAAATAACTTTAGGAAAACCTTTTTTTTTTTTTTTTTTTTTTTTTTCCCCCCAAATTACTAAGGAAATTTTTCCCTCTGATTTAGTCAGATGAAAGTGAATGGCGGCGAAACTGATCGAACTACATGGTGTATTCACAATGACTCTCCACGTTGCTATCTATCATAAGAACATTACGTTTGCTATATTATTCACATTGGAATAATACACCCTTGTATTTGTATTGACGCGAATAAAAACATTCTTATTCACGTTTCAGTATGACTATTGTCCGTTGCCCGCCTTCCGGGCCAAAAAAGCCCTTTGAAGCGTTCGGAAAAACTGGAAAATTGCAAATTTTTTCTAACTGGGTACGATTATTTACGGATCAGTGAATGTTCAATTCTCGTACGGGAGAAATCCACTCAGGATAAGAGAGCATCTTTGTATATTGGCAGCTTACTTGGAGGATAGGCGTGTAGCAAATAATTGCTTCCCATGGTATTTGAGATAGATGATTTAGATTGCCCTGAAGTGTGCGAAAATGTATGATAGTGACCGATATTCGTTATTACTAAAGGTTCCTGCAGCTGGGTAGTGGATACAATTTCATTTTTGCCGAAGGTCATGGATCTTGAATTTATGTAGTTCAGTGCACTGTACCGTATAATATGCATCAATCACATATTACGACAATGATATGAGTGTGTACCCCCCGGTGAAAACTCGAATGTATAATTGATTCGACAGTGTGAAGATGGAGTAGGTTTGGCTTTCATATAAGACAGCGTGGTAGTCGCATTTAGATTCATTCAAGGCTGAACCTAGTGGGTGCTTTTGTTAGAAGTCAACCAAAATGGCGCATAGGCGGTGTGAGTTGCTCATGAAAACGAGGTCTCGTGGGAGGGAGACGAGGATCAACTAGAGCCGAAAAAGGGTCCCTGAGCAAAACTTCGGATTTTCAGAAAATTTTCTACTACCAGAATCGGCGTGGACAGCGGACGAACATCTGCTAATCTTGATCTAGATACCTTGAAACGTCCAGAAAAAAATGTTTGGCCAAATCAGAGAGACTGACTTTTCGCATGAAAACATAGGTTGGTCATTCAATGAATAACCAACCAAAATGGATTTTTGAGATTTTCAGCGATTCAGGCGTATGGGGTATCATTTTCGGCTGAATTTTGGACGCTGAATCGATTCGAATGAGTCTGCATGCTGCTAGGCCGAGAAACAACCAACCCCTGTTTGACTACTACATGAAGCATTAAGAAATGCTAAAAAAAAATATGTCTCCCAAGTACTCCCTTGGCAAAATAAAAAAAAAAAAAAAAAAAAAAAAAAAAATGGATGATTGAAAAGAAGAGCAAAATATGAATATCTACAACCATCTCTTTGATACTTTCCGAAAAATAATAAGCAGTTTGGCCTTCATTGACGACCTAATACATTCACCGTTCGACCCGTGTCTCAAATAAATAGATTCATAGCTCACCGATTGGTTGTACATCCTCCTGTATATTAAAATAGTGAAAATTTGAAAACACTAGGTGCCTAATGTTACTGAATTATTTGTTTTAATAAAAACATCAAGGGAAACTCACCAGCACAGTTGGAGGAAAGGGACTCTTCATTGGGGACCATCAAACTTCGACCTGTAAAAATTGTGTAATTTAGTAGTCAATTGCTGGTTTGCGGTTCTGATGAAATACTTATGAAGAATCCGAGTCATAACTTATTCTTTCTGTCCCCAGTACGAAATTTTACTAAATGAAGCTGATCAAAAATGGCTCAACATGGGCGTTAATAAAGCCTGCGTGGGAAATCTACTTTTCAAAGTAGAGGTAAATTTCGAGGCGAACGGGCAGTTTGAGGGATAATATTTCTTGTATAAGAATATGCGATTACGAAAACGGACATTCATCATCATCTAAATGATTTGAAATTAGAGAGGAAACAGTGGAGAATTTAAGACAAGCCATTGATAAGGCTCTTTGTATTTCATTATTTTATCAAAACTATAAGTACATTGACTTGCAGAGTTTGGTTTCCGTTTGGTCCAAACACAAATTTGATTTAGTCAGTAGGGCTTCTCTTATTCATTCAACAAACATAATATAATAGTGTCTAACAAGGAATAACCAACCAAATGGAGCGTTTCAGTTCTTTGTCTATTCGTTTAATGTACAAATGTTTACCTATTTCACTTGCATAAACTAAATACTGCGACAGTTTAGGGTTAACTTGTAGAGTAGCAGGCTATGTCGTGGGAGGACGAGAGGTTTGGCAAGCTTTGGGAAGGTATGAATAGGAACGCATGAATTTTTCTCAACCTTCTCACAATGGCAAGCAGGATAGCGCCCCGTAGATGGTTTTGGAGGAAAAAAATCTGCAAATTCTTACACACGGGTTGGTTATTCCTCGAATGGGAGAAACAGTGGGTGTGGCGGGTCCCAGACCCATTCCAATCGATTCAGGGTCCAAAATTTAGTGGAATATGATACCCCACACGCCTAGGCACCAGAAATCCTGACACATACAAATGGATACATACCCATTTTGACCCATAACTTCTTCCGGTGGGTGCCAATCGTTCTGGGACACACATCATTGAATTCAGCGTCCAAAATTTTGTGGAAAATGATACCCCACACGCCTAGGTACCAGAAATCCCGAAAACACATATTCAAAATGTGTAATACCCATTTTGAGCCATAACTTCTTCCAGTGGGTGCCAATTGTTCTGGGACCCATTTTATTGGATTCAGCGTCCAAAATTTAGTGGGAAACTATACCCCACACGCCTAGGTAGCAGAAATCCCGAAAACACATATTCAAAATGTGTAATATATACCCAATTTGACCCATAACTTCTTCCAGTGGGTACCAATCGTACTGGGATCCATTTAATTGGATTCAGCGTCCAAAATTTAGTGGAAAATGACACCCTACTCGCCTAAATCGCCCAAAATCTCGAAAATCCATTTTTCAAAAAACACATTTTGACCCCTACCCTTCCCAAATTTGTTCCGATCGGGCTGAAAAGTTTCGAGGATCCGTCTCGGCCGGGAACAGACCCCTGACCCAAATTTCAGATTTTTAGAAAATTGTCTACTACCAAAAACGGCGTGGACAATGGACGGCGTATGGACATCGACCTTTTGGTTGGTTATTCCTCGAATAATCAACCTATTTTGATCCAGACACCATGAAACGTCCAGAAAAAAATTTTGAGCCGAATCGGAGAGGTTGACCATTATCATGAAAACACAGGTTGATTATTCAAGGAATAACATCCAAAAAGCTGGTGGGAAACTGAGAGACTCTACGGGATTCCTTAAAACCTAAAGAATAACCCTGTAAATTATTCCTCACAGACTTAATTTTATTCTAGGTGCATCTTGCTCGTGTGGAAAAGCAGATCGTCGAGGTTTCTAGAGTAGGTCCCCAATGAGAAGATAAAAACAAGGTGACAAATGGTTTTTCTTTTCCAGTGATGTACTAATTTTTTTTATACACTCTGAATTCATGGACCAATAATGTATTATTGTCAAATAGGAATAATAAGGGAACTATAATATTCAGAAATTTGATAATTAGCAACCTCAACTGCATATAAATTAACGCTACTCAAGGTCCTAATGTGTTTTCAGATTCTAACTCCCGCAAACGGGCACCCCCATCTGGAGCTAAACATTTCATGCTCAAATCTGTCACAAAACAGAAAACAAGGTAAAATTTGGGCTGTGTTTACTGGTTTTCTTAAAATATTACGTTGTAAAATCAACGCATACAGCTTTCGACATAGTAATACAATTTTATTGGCTCCATCTGTCACCGTCCCCAAGTTCAGTTGACGCTCTGATTGGTGCGGGAGGTGAAATATAGTGAACAGAGGCGACGAGAGAGTGAGCAAATATTTTTAATAGCTTCCATTAATTGAACACTAAATCAAATGGAAATACTCCACTGAGACAACTCAGTGCTCAATATAACCTAGTAATATTTCAGACAGGATATGTTTGAAGACTGGTTTGTGTGCGGGTCGTTTTGGCACATGTCCATTCTAAGCGAAATTACAACCGTTCTACAAATCTCACGCGTATATACACCTGTATCCCCCCCACCAAAAATGTTTAGATTTCAGGAGAAAAATAAATTACCTAAAATTCGGGAAAGTGTTAGCACAATTATCCCGGTCGAATTTAGGAATTCATTCGTAAACCCCAATCCTCTCCCATTTTCTGAATGAATCACGGTGTGTAGAAGATGTATGTGTTTAATTTTATTAAAACACGTAATAATGTGCTAGAGTAGACCTACAAGGGATGGGTGTTTGATTGAGAAGGAAGGAACCATTGTACGTCTACTGTACATAGTCTTATCTTGAGTTGAGATTCGCCGGACGGCATCGTTCAGAAGAAAAAAAGGAATTTGATAACGAAACGTCATTCGAAACGGATCATGAGCGTCACAAGAAAGTTCACTATTCCGATTAGATTGATGAACCAAAGAAATCAAGGAAGAAGAAAATATCGTCTTTCTAGACAGCGGGGCGCGCAGAGAAACGAAGGTCGAGTGACACAAAACGTCCGATTGGCACAACCATCTAGCGAAAACCTGCGAAAAGGATTCACGAGCCAATATTTCAGTTATAAACACGTTTAAGCGTTTTTGGAAGTGCCCATTATCTTCCATTCAGAATTTGAACTTATCCCAAAAATCCCATTTCAAGATCGTTTCTTAAAATAATACTTCAAATGATTTTTAAAAAAATGAATAAATAAAATAATAATAATAATAATACAAAAAATAAAATAAAATAAAGTAAAAAAAAAAATCTCCCCACTTCCTTGTTAAGCAGCTAAATAATTGTCTACCGCGAGAAAAAATATTCAAACCCATGAAAGCAGCTCTTACAATGTAACATGAACGTATGTTTATGAGAAAAAATGTATGTTGAAAATATCAAGGTTGGTTGAATTTTAATGATGAAAGCTCCTAACAGACCAGCATCGTGCGAGATGGGTAATAATTTTGGATGGAGGAGAAATTTCTTTTTACTGGGTTTTCAAAACACAAAGCCTTCTTTGCGTTCGGACCGCGTTCCATCACTGCATAGATGCCTCCTCAGTACGAATCAGAATTTAAAAAAAAGGCTTATAGGATAAGCTATCAAATTCTTTTGAAATCAAGCCAAAAAAGAAAAGGTTCTGGAAGCCTGGTGTACGGATCTGTAATCTTGGACACGGTTTCGACAACAGGCAGATGAATCGCGTTAAGAGTTTCGTCACAGCCATGTTTCGTAATTTTCTAATTCGTTGGGGTACCCGTTTAAGCCTTTGGACAACAGTTTAACCATTCCTTATCTATCAATGTTGTAGCATTCGGTAGTGTTCACAAAAAAACGTTGTCTGAATTTGGAACAAGCCCGCAAAGAATGCAAGTTGGAGCCATTGGAGAACAAATTAATGTAATAAGTCATTCAACATCTTTGATTTCCTCAATTTACTTCAGAATCTTCTCTCGGCTTAGACTTATAATGAATGCCCAATCCAAATATGTATCCACAAGCTGTTCAGGAAGGATAGAACAAATTAAATAATACACCATTTATGCTATTAACCTTTCTATTAATCTTTAGAACAAACTTATTCCTTTCTGATAGATAACGCGTCACATAAAGCGCAGAACTGTCATCAATATCATAAGTGGCGGCCCAGTATTCTTCATACGGAGAAATCCGCGAGGCATAAACGAAGATGTAATATAATCACAGCGATGAAAATTTAACTCAATTCTTGAATATTAATAATCGAGGCGCAGTTTTGGTAAAAGATAAACCTTTGAGAATGATTTTCCTTCTATACGGTGAAAGATCTACTCCATCCGCTCAACCAACCCGAGTTTTTGTTCGGGAGGATGGGACATGAGTGGGGGTTGTAATGAAAACATAACCACAACAGAGGTTAGTGAAGTCGAGATGTTCTTTCCGGCGATCAGAGATTACAATGGGAATCCAACTAGAACAAAACTCGACCAAGATAACCGTATAGAAAAGGGCAGAGGTTAACAGTTTGAACTCGTTTTAATCGCACATCGTAACTCCTATTGCCCATATATCTCCCACATTAGCATTACAGCTAATTGCTATAACATCTGAACTAAATCGACCATACAATCTTAATGGTCATTTTTTTGACAGAGTCATTTTCCACTTCAGATCACCCATTGAGCTCGGAGATGGGTGATATTTTAGTAAAAAAGAAGAAAAAAAAACAACAAAACAAAACAAAACAGTTGCTCATCCTCAAAAATTGAATTCCTATAAAAATCGGTTTAGTGAAAGGAAAGGCTTCGTTGCTATTTCTAGGAGGTTATTTTGATGCCACGATCTGATGGCAAACTATGATGCAGTCAGTATCCGTTACGTCTTGCAACCAAGTACGCAAATTCTAAAATTCTTTGTCGTATCAACGTTTCCATGCTGCTTGGAATTGTCAAGGAGAGAGTAGACGACTTTCCACGCATTTTCCAATAGGTTGATGCAGGTAACTATGGTAAGAAGTTGTCCAAACTACTTGAATCGAAAGTGAATAACGCGACAAATTTACGAAAATATGGGGAAATTGTGATTCTCAAGAAACAATATGTACGGTGAATTTGATCCTCGAAGTTCAGAACAATAATATAAAATGATGATGAGACTTGTGCCTAATATGAGTATAAAATGTCTAATATTTTGGCATCCATAAAATTTGGTCGGTAAGAACACCAAAACGTTTATCACACGTGGCATCATTGGAGTTTTCTAATCGTATTCTTTCAGTTATGAGTTTGCTCTTAGTTGGAGTATATGGCATATTTGAGGGTTTAGTGTTTCGTCGGCCCTGTGCTGTGTAGCGCGGGCATGAGTCAGTGACTCGGTAGTGATTAGGTCGTGTGGGTTTCCTCTGTCGGTCCCCTTTAGAAGCTCGTCATTAGTCTAATTAGGGCACCAAAATCTTTCTCTCCTCCCTCGACCCACAGCTTGACTGTCTGACATAACCTAAGACGTTAACATACCTGGTACAGATCTGAAGAAATGACCATAGTTACGCACCTATACACCTATGGGATTTAGAGAAACATGGGGAACGAAATATATTTTGTATAATAAATACGAATTGGAAAGTATGGCGCTTATTTAAAAAAGTTGTGACTATAAATTCCAAAGGATTTGCGCTATTGGAAGAAGAAACTATAGGACATACGTATATATGATGCAATTTTATGGGCTTATATACCAAAATAAATGGTTTAAAAAACCTAACGAATACAGATTATTATTCTATAGGAATATATAGTAATAATAATAATAATAATAATAATAATATATAATTTTCAAGTATAATTTTCAGTCATTTTCATGAGAACTACGAGCTTGGCATTCAATATTGGACACATAAACCATCAGTTTAATTTGCCGAACAAAGCCGACCGATAGATGCTTGCTTTTATTTCGAAGATCTCATTTGAATTTCTATGATTCACTCCCTCAAGAGTGCTTCACGGCTACACTTTGACCATTGTGGGAATTTTTAGTCATGTAAATTTATAAAAGGACGAGTACATAAATGTACGTGGCACGTAGTACCTGTTCGAGTAATAGTGGAATTTGTAATTTTACTTGGAGTAATTTTTGGTTCTTTATTCCCTGATAATTAACACCATGTTTTCATTCCTGATGTCAATACAATTTGCTCAAATTGCCCAGAAAATTTACCACCAGTTTGAAATGTCTTGATTCCAAAACTTAAAAATCCGTTCGTGGTGGTTGGCATTTATGTGAACAACTTCGACCATGTCGAATCGACAACCATGTCGATTGTGAATTAGGATCTAGTTGGTATAAAGTTGGTATTCGAAAAATGATCAGCCAAATCCCCACTGATCAAGGTATGGGTGAAAGAGGGTTTTCCACAGTTCATCAAGATTTTTGAGGAGACCGATAGAATCTTTTTTCACAATTCACTGAAGCTTAATCGACTGAGACGAGTTTTGGTTGGTTGTTCCTTGAGTATCCAACCTATGTAATCATGCCCCAGGCCATGAAGGGTCAACCATTTCCGATCGAGCCCAAAAATGTTTTGTAGACGTTTCATGATGTCTAGAACAAAAACGCTGTAAACTTTTTAACAGGGGTTGGTTATTCCGCGGACCAGGAGCATGTGGAAAATGGGGAAAACAGTGAGTGCGGAGAATTCTGGGCTCATTCCAATAAAATCACCGTCTAAAGTTTAGTGGGAAATGATAACCGACCTAGGTACCCAAAAATCTCGAAAATCTACTTGGGAAAAAACCACTTCAATGACCAACTAGAGTGGGAATGAGGTTCTTGCCAAAAATGATGATTTTCGGGCAATTTTCTACTACAGAAAATAGCTAGACGGCATGTAATGATTACATAGGTTGATTATTCTAGAAATAACGAACCAATACGCACAATGTCCGTCCGCCGTTCAAGCATTTTTTGGTAGTAGAACATTTTCTAGAAGTCTGAAACTTCTGTCAGAAACCTCTTTTGGCTCTAGCTGGTCCTCAAAACATTTCAGCCCAATTGGACCAAATTTGGGAAGAGTATGGGTAAAAATTTGTTCTTTGAAAAATGGATTATCGAGATCTAGGCGTGTGGGGTATCTTTTTCCACTTAATTTTGAACGCTCAATCGATCGAGATGGGCCCAGGATCGATTGGCATCCGCTGGAGGTGGGTATGGGTCGAAACGGGTACCTACCTATTTTGACAGTGGGGGTTTCGCAATGTTTGGTACCTAGGCGTGTGGTGTAGCTTTTTGTCACTGAAGTTTGGGTGCTGAATCGATTGGAATATCCACCTAGGCATTTATTTATCATCCATCCCTTAGCTCACTTCAGCGTGAACAAAAAACGTTATTAGCATTTCTATGTCAAATTAAACCATTTCGCAATGAAAAAAACGCATTCAAATGTACTGAAACTTTTTCCTGGTCATGATAGTACAAATAATGCTTGTTTGTCTATTACTCTATCGTAGATCTCAGCCTACTTTAACTATCATTGAAATACGGTTCAGTGTAAATAAGAGTTCTTAGCGGTAGGTACCAACTACGTGTTTATACGCATGGCTAATATAAATTTTGGCTTTAATATACTATTTTTTTAATACGATTTCATTGGATTAGAAGAAGGTTATTAAGTTATTGGTTCAAGTTGGAAAAGTTTTCATCTTTCATGAATCATTGAGAGGAAAAGTGGTCTATAAACCAACATTTTTTGTTATTTTGAAGACTTGGGATTTCAGAGTTCGTTTTTCTTTCATAAGAAATTTGTTTTCCTTCTAGTTTGGTTCGTACTAGTTTAATGATTTTCCTAAACTAAGCTCGGTATACATTCGACTACTGGATGGTAGAGTGTCAACTTGAAGACGCTACATGATCTTTTGAAATCTTCAAGTAAATATAATAAATATCCTAAAGTTCCTTATTTCAGCAACGGAATACACGGGTTAGCCAAATTTACTGACGTCTATATTCACTAGCCCACAACTTGAATAGAATTGACTAGTTTGCCGATCCTTCATGAGTGGGGTTGACGCTTCCAAAGAAGTATAACTTTTTTTTGGTTTAACACAGATACTTGAGACCTTGAGATGATGATGCCTGATGCAATGTACATCTGTCATGTTGTGCGAGGCACCAATATTTCTTACACATCCCGACTGCCGGAAAATAGTGCCAGTCCGTGAATGAGTTTTACATTTATAATTGGATGTGATTGCATTTGGCGAGCGAGAACAATTGCAGCGAGATTTAAAATAAATTTCCAATGGGGTCATAAAAATGGAAAACCCATTATTAACGTCGTTGTTAGGTATAGCAGTCCCTTCGGACAACTGTAAAAACTCTTCCTTTATTCCTAAAATTGTATTTGCTGAAATTGAGAAGAATCGAAAAAATTTACGAACCCCTCCTCTCATTCGAGCTGGTTTTGCTCCAGGTGAGGATATATTTTGGCAGTAGTGGCAAGATAACACGAAATGAGCAAGATGATGGAAGCAATTTTCAAAGAAGCTCCCTGTTAGTTGGAGAATTTTTTAATCCCATAATAGTAGGTATGACTCTTTGGGCGATTCCTTCACAAATCACCTCAACCATTGAGCTCTCATACCGCACTTTATTTTTTTGACTTGATGGACTGAGCCATCTCGTTATTCTAAATTGACAATATAATATCAGCAGTTGCAAAAACCCGCTCTCATTTGTTTAAAGGCTGTTGTCTATGTAAGTAATTGTTAAAGCATGTAATAAGGAACACTTGGTTCCCGTTCTCTAATATTTCAGGATTTACTTCATAGTAAGTATAGTAGTTTCATAGAGGGTGATAAAAGTAAGGCACATAGGCTTTCAGTTTTGTATCTCCGAGCAAGTTTGTCTATAATGAGGGTAGGTACTCACCACTATGCTCTGGGTCCATAAGAAGGGGAAAAGTTGGGTCGGCGGTTAAATTGTCTGATGCGGGTGATCGAGGGCGGAAGAAACACACGGTAATCCAATGAGGCGCGTGTATTGGAGCTCTTCACCAGACTAGTTTCTAGCGTGGTCGGATTGATGAAAGCCACGCCTCTCATGGCCCCCGAGCTCCTCCTTCCAACGTCCCTCTATTGGATTGCCGCTCCCACCAACATCGTTGCACCTGCGACTAATAGACCTGAAAGAAGGAAGGTGCAATGGGCCCAATGGGTCAACCCTTGCAACTCTTATTTCAAGAACACGTACATGATGATATTGTGATCAGGGGTGGTAACAAAATGATTTGAATTCCAACAAGCCTCTACTCCTCTATATCAATGTATAAAGCACTATTTTGGTTGGTTATTCCTTGAATAATCAACCTATGTTTTCATGATAATGGTCAACCTCTCCGATTCGGCTCAATTTTTTTTCTGGACGTTTCATGGTGTCTGGATCAAAAAAGGTCAATGTCCGTCCGCCGTACGCCGTCCATTGTCCGCGCCGTTTTTGGTAGTAGAAAATTTTCTAAAAATCTGAAATTTGGGTCAGGGGTCTGTTCCCGGCCGAGATGGGTCCTCAAAACTTTTCAGCCCGATCGGACCAAATTTGGGGGGGGGGGGGGGGTAGGGTCAAAATGTGCTTTATGAAAAAAAGGATTTTCGAGATTTTGGGCGATCTAGGCGAGTAGGGTGTCATTTTCCACTAAATTTTGGACTCTGAATCCAATGAAACGGGTCCCAGAACGATTGGCGCCCACTGGAAGAAGTTATGGGTCAAATTGGGTATTTATTACCCATTTTGAATATGTGTTTTCGGGATTTCTGCTACCCAGGCGTGTGGGGTATAGTTTCCCACTAAATTTTGGACGCTGAATTCAATCAAATGGGTCCCAGAACGATTGGCACCCACTGGAAAAAATTATGGGTCAGAATGGGTATGTATCCACCCATTTTTTATGTGTCAGGATTTCTGGTGCCTAGGCGTGTGGGGTATCATATTCCACTAAATTTTGGACCCTGAATCGATTGGAATGGGTCTGGGACCCGCAACACCCACTGTTTTCCCCATTCGAGGAATAACCAACCCGTGTGTAAGAATTTGCAGATTTTTTAAAAGGATCATCATGAAGGAAAGTACCTACATGACGCGATTCCAGAATTGTAGCAATAACCCGACTAGGAGGAATAAGCTTATGTACAATCAAACAACAGACCCAGGGGAACCTGCAAGACGTAGGTCCGGCAAGCAGACCCTAAAAACAACCAGTACAGGCAATATTCCCCTTCATATACTAGGAAGTAGAGCAAACAAAAGAACGAACCAATTCTTGACATATAATTGAAATAAATATGTGACTGATCAGCCAATAATACGCGGGAATAAGGTTGTGAAAATCAAGGACAAGGGGACATGCAACCTACACCTAGCCAATAAATCTGTGAGAAGGATAGGATGAGGAAATTGTCGGAAGTCAAAAAGCGTCTCCGAATGTAAGTTAGTATTATATGCATAATGCATCATTATCATTGACGCTGTCCAAAGAAAAGACATCATATTTCCTGTATCAATCTGTCGAGACCTGATGAACACGACGAGGAACTTGAGGTGGATGCATCTTGGGAATATATACGACTACCTAATTCGCACCATCCAATCGCGAATATTGTACTTATTATTCTTCTGACATACGTCGGATATTGAACCGATAAGCTTGTTAGTTGCCTTTGTTGCCCAAACCCACTGAAGCCTATCCTTGACTCTATTAAAATGAATATTGTGAATACATTTCGGTTCTTAAAATAAAATAGTTCTTCGTATTATGTCAATCGGCTCTGCTTCCAAAACTACAAGGAAATCATTACTCAATGAACGATTGCACGAGTATAATATCCGCACCTATATTTACTTTGTGAATATTAGGGTGATTCAAAATATGACAAAAAAAATTTTGTACTAACGGGACCCCGCCCTGTACCTTTTTAAGTTCAAGTCAAAACAAAATTTTTTGACGGTAATATGCGAAAAAATTGCATTAAATTTAGGTCGCTACCAGCAGCATAAAACAAATTCATAATGGCATTTTAATTAAAAAAAAAAATCTGCTAATTCTTACCACGTTGGGCTTATTCTCGAATGGGGGAAACAGTGGGTGTGTGGGGTCCTCAGACCCATTCCCTCGATTCAGGGTCCCAAAATTTAGTGGAAATGATTCCCACACGCCTATGCACCAGAAATCCTGACACATACAAAATGGGTGTGTATACCTACCCATTTTGACCCAGTAACTTCTTCCGGTGTTTGCCAACCGTTTCTGTGGACCCCATCATTGAATTCAGCGTCCAGAAATTTGTAGGAAAATGAACCGCCACACTACACTAGGTAACAGAAATCCCGAAACACATATCGCTCATTTGCAACAATTGTCATAACTCGAAATTCGGTTTTTTTCGCAGTTCTATGCAAAAATCGACTCCCTGGTGTGCCCGCATTACTGTATGAGGTCCTTTCTGTAATATAAAAACTCACGTTGGTGGCTTGAGTCGTTTTGTACTCCGCCCCAAACCACGCCGATGAACATGTTGGCTCAACAGTGTTACATCTTAATTTAGGACCAAATACAGTGCGCAAAATTTCTGGAATAAGTATTCGCCCGAAATTGCTCTACACAAGCCACACCCGTAAAAATATACGTTATTTTTGCTAGTAATATTTGCGTGATTTATGCCATTGTTTTTGCCAATTTTTCTCCAACCACGAAAGTAACCTAACTGTCACTATGCCGTCTAATTGTAGGAATAAATCCCGATTTTCGCGGTGTCTTTTCCTATATAGCCATATATTACTAATATCCTTTCCCCCTTATGTCTCGTCTTATCCTACTTATGGACATTTATTGATGACAAAGTTTGGTGAACAAGCGCGTAATATTGTTTGGTTATGTCTCTGTTTGTTGATAAAATTTTCCAGGTTGAACTAGGACACTGAAGATGTACGGCAGAGGGCAACATTTGTCCTAATGGGCCGAGGAAAGTCCGAATTTCAGCCAACGTCACGTAATGTTGATGAGTGGCAGCGGTCTAAAAAGAAGCGAAGACTTTAACAAACGTAGAGAAGCTGTATGTGACCAGTTTATGAGGAAATACAAAGGTAAAAGAGATCCCCCAAATGCCAATGAAACCTCCACGTTCGGTAAAATGCAATTTGAGGATGCCACTCTAAATTCAAGTGAGGAAGAAAGGAACACTTTGTTTGCTGAGTTCTGGAAAATGGGAGAACTCGAAAAGCAAAGGCGATACATTTTTAACTGTATGACCGAAGTGCAGCCTCCGTATAGGTTTATACGTATTGGTAGAATAAAAAAGCCACGGGAGAATGACCATGCATTTCACCTAAAGCGCTCCAATGAAAAAGTTCGAGTGTGCAAGACCATTTTCGAACAGACACTGGACATAAATGACAGAACAATTCTCACGAAGAAAAATGAGTTGCTGGAGTTCTGGTTGAAGAAGACAAACGAGGGAAACATGGCAATCACAGCAAAGTTGATATTGCCATAGGAGATCCTTCAGTTCATTGAACTTATTCGAAAAATATAAGCCAGTATACCAGAATCTCGAATCAGTTTGTAGATGGCAGCAAATAAATCAGTGGCACTCACAGAGATTACGTTAAGGAGTGTGAAAAGAAAAAACGCTGCAAATTCTTACACACGGGAGGACGAGGGTTGTGGCAAGCTTGGAAGGTATGAAAGGAACGCATGAATTTTTTCTCACCTTCTCAATGGCAAGCAGATAGCGCCCGAGAATGGTTTTTGGAGGAAAAATCTGCAAATTCTTACACACGGGTTGGTTTTTCCGAATGGGGAAACAGTGGGTGGGTGGCGGGTCCCAGACCCATTCCAAATCGATTCAGGGTCCAAATTTAGTGGAATATGATACCCCCCACACGCCTAGGCACCAGAAATCCTGACACATACAAATGGGTGGATACATACCCATTTTGACACCTAACTTCTTCCGTGGGTGCCAATCTGTTCTGGGACACATCATTGAATTCAGTCATCCCAAAATTTTGTGGAAAATGAAACCCACCACCTGTAGGTACCAAGAATATCCGGAAAACACATATTCAAATGTGTAATACCCATTTTGAGCCATACTTCTTCCAGTTGGTGCCATTGTTCTGGGACCCATTTTAATTGGATTACACCGTCCAAATTTATGGAAACTACCCCACACGCCAGTAGCAGAAATCCGAAAACACATTTCAAATGGGTAATATACCAAATTGACCATCTTCTTCAGTGGTCCATCGTACTGAGACCCTTTTATTGGATTCAGCGTCCAATATTAGTGGGAAATATACCCCACAACGACTAGGTACCAGTAAATCTCGAAAACACACATTCGAAATGGTAGATAGAATACCGCATTAGACCCATAACCTCATCCAGTGGGTGCCTTGATTGGGACCCTTTTCATTGGATTCAATGCCATAATTTACGGCGGACCGGACATTTGCTAGTTTTTGTCTAGAACTTGAAACGTCCCAGAGAAAATGGTGGGGGCTGAATGGGGAAAGATTGACTTTTTGGCATGAAAACAGTTTGATCATTCAAGGAATAACCAACCAATAGAAGAAAGGTTAATTGTGCGCAAACTATTTGCTTAAACAAAAAGAGCGACCTTATGGAGTCGTCAAAGAAGTTTATTCCCAACTTGTAGGCCATTATGAATCTTTGTAATTATTTTTAAAATACGCATTTGGCGATTCGTTTTCCCATGAAGATCTTCCTATTTTTTGAGTTCAGGTTGGGACTTGCCATCATTTTTGGTACCTCCTCTTACTTTTTATTTTTGTAAATTCGTACTTGTTTGTGTGGCAACATGGGTGCATCGCATAATTTATATCTTACTCAGAAGGTATTTCAGATCATTAGAATTTTTTACTAAATGTCGGCGTACGGCGAACGGACATGTGACTTTTTGATCAGACACTTTGAACGCCCATAAAAAAAATGTGGCCCGATCGAGAGATTGACTTTTGCATGAAACAGGTTGATTATTCGAGGAATAACCACCGAAATAAATGTCTGCGCCGTACGCGTCCACACGTCTTGTCCCTAGTAGAAAATTTTCTAAAAATCTGAAATTTGGCACAGGGACCCGTGTCCGGCTCTAGTTGGTCCTCGAAACTTTTCAGCCTGGTCGGACTAAATTTGGGCGGGTTAGGAGTCAAAATGTGTATGTCGAAAAATGGATCGTTTACGCTCCGAGAGCTTTTGTACCACCTCCTGCGGGCTACCGCCGTCGACGTTGCCCTGAAGGCGACAACATCGTCAGGTTCGCGATAAAAACCCCTCTTCCCAATTTTGGTTGGTTATTCCTTGAATAATCAACCTATGTTTTCATAATAATAGTCAACCTCTCCGATTCGGCTCAAAATTTTTTCTGGACGTTTCATGGTGTCTGGGTCAAAAAAGGTCAATGTCCGTCCGCCGTCCATTGTCCGAGCCATTTTTGGTAGTAGAAAAATTTCTAAAAATCTGAAATTTAGGTCAGGGGTCTGTTTCCGGCCGAGAACGGTCCTCGAAACTTTTCAGCCCGATCGGACCAAATTTGGGCGAGATAGGGGTCAAAATGTTTTTTTGAAAAATGGATTTTCGAGATTTTGGGCGATCAAGGCGAGTACTAAATTGAGGACGCAAGATCTCCATGAACGGGTCCCAGAACGATTGGCACCCACTGTAAGAAGTTGGGTCAACATGATTATGTATCCACCCTTTCAAATGTATGTTCGGATTTCTGGTCCTAGGCGTGTGGGGTGCATATTTCACTAAATTTTGGACGTTTGGAACGGTCTGACAGCCAACCTGTCCTCCAAGGATACCGTGTTACTACTGCAGGTCTGTCGTAGGCACTGACTGGTCTACCATCAGAACTTTTCACCGACAGAATATCCCTTTCCTTTTATCCGTTTATCTACCAAGGAGTTGACGTAGTAGTCCCGCGAGTTCAATTTGATTTTCTTCATTTTATGCCGTTTTTTCTCATTCGCCTTTCCTACTTTCGCAGTGGATCGACCGACTAACACATTCGTTTTGTGCATTCGTCCCACGACGCTCGTCTATTCGTCGAGTTTCCATCTGGTAGAACATTTTCAAGGCTAATTTTGGCGAACAATATCCAATGAAATGGGTAAACATTGCACCACGGAAAGTACATGGGTCAAAATGTTATCACATTGGAAGATTAATCGATTATTCGAATAAGATTATTACTGGTACACTAGTTTAGACTGATTTGGGCTATACGATTTGCAACAAATTTGGCCTCATGAGGATCAGTATGGAATGGGCTCCTCGAATTTCTTCTTCTACACATGGTAGCTCCTTTTTTGTTTTAAATTTCGTTAAGTTTGAATCTTCCCGCACAATAGGACGCGAAGATGCAATGTTCATCGTTCAATACGATGTTCATCTCGATGGAAATCCAAACCAACCCCTGTCTCTGAATTTAGTTGAAGTTGACTGTTATCCGCGGACTGATCAGCCTTTGGTGAATTCGTCCAGAATCAGCGGATGGAGTAATTGTCCTCGCCACTCCGATCAATCTTGAACACCTATGATTTTCTTTCCAAATTAGAATAATTGATTTCTAATCTCATATAACGAAACTGATTGTTTATTTTAGTCACTAAAATTATTTTTCTGTATTATATACCTTCGCGAACACCTGGCAGCTCCGAACACATTTTTCCGAAAACATAGGTTGTTCGGATGAGAACCACCTTCAAAATGTCATCGTTTACGTGCCCGACGCCGTCCTCGTCGGCACTTTGTCGTCATATCTCTCGTCATCGTGAATCTGGCGGTGTCTTTAGCCGAGAGGCCTCGAACACTTTTTCCAGCTACGAATCTTGGACCAATTCGTGAGGGGTCCACGTTGCACCAACGGGAGAGTTGGGTCAAAATGGGTTTATCTGAAACCCATTGGATATACGTTTTCAAGATTTCGGTACCTAGGCGACGTGGGTATCTTTTCCACTAAATTTTGGACGCGTCCAGAATCAACTGGTGGTTCCCACACCCACTGTTTTTTCATGTTTCCGTTGAGAATTTAGTCCCAACGCTGTCAGAAGTAAACCCCTGTGAGAATTCAAGCGCTTTGGTATGGTTATTACCCTGAATACTGCTGTTTTTCGATCTGATAGCGTGGATAGTCACTATTACCTGAACTTCGATTGATGGGCGACGCTCAAACTATTTTCTCCTCGGATTTCTGATGTGATCAAAAAGTCTGTCGCGGCGACCCGTTCCTCGTAAAACCTTCAGCGCTTTTTCGGTAGTAGAATTTTATACTACATATTCTGAAATCTTGCAAGTGATTCTTTTCGCCTAATGCCGATCTGTCCATCAGTAAAACTGGATTTTCAGCCCATCTCGACCAATTTGGTAGAGGGGGGGGGGGTAAATGTTAAGGAATCGAGAATTTTGGTATTAGAGTAGTAATTTCATTTGACTAATCCAAAAGTAAAATGTTCCCATATAAAAATTTCACTTTGGGTATATACTTTGAGTGCATTTGAAAGTTGGAGTCCACTAATTTTAGCTGATCTTAATGTCCAAATCGCCATTGAAGCGGGTAATCGTATATTCTTGATTGTCAGGGGTCTACTAGTGTATAGTTCACTAAGTTTTGGACTGACAGGAGGCTGGGAACCCTATCCCTAGAATCCGTGAAATTTCAGTTTCTTATCCGAGTTCTTGATAGGATTCATATCGCTTTTCCGACTGTCAAAGTCGATACATTTATGGTGATGATTATGATATAAATAGTTTTTTACGCATCTTTTACTAACTCTCTCGAAATAATTGTGACTTCAATATGAATTTCCGGCTGATATGTTATCCCATATGAGATGATGTGAAGGATGGGGGATTCTCACATCTCGCTGTTGCCGGGACGTGGTTAGGCGTAATCCACTTGTTATGATGACGACGATTGGTATTGCGTGGCAAAATTCCTTATAGAATCTCAAAATGATGGGGAAAAATTTTAAATATTTTTCCTGTGTGATAAATTAGAAACATTACTCAGATGTATTGATTCCAATTTAAATTCTCATATTCATCAATTTCAATGGGATCTACGCAGGCATGCTCATAGAGTAGAATTACGCTAGCTAAAATTAAACAGAAACCAATTAACCAATGCCTGCTCTCAGTAAGTCGCTACGAGACAATTCCTTCACCATTAAAGGAAGAAACTTAAATTGAGCCGACACGGCCTCTCAATGAATGAAAAAGATGGACATCAAACCTATGATGTATTGAACATTACTATTTGTGCAAAGAAAAGAGAGACATTCGTGCGAGGTTCACGAACAAGGTATTGGAAAAGAGACATGCTGTGTACAGAAGACAGAGGAGATCTGGGATCCACGTCATTCCATCCATCATTCCGTAATAATAATATGATATACTTGTAAGATGAAAGCAAGGTAGAAAGAAAGCCAAGATAGAAAGTTGCTGCTTGCCAAAGACATGATCAATAAAATGGTTTTAGTTATCCAAATGGCAGCACACGTTCTAAGTCAGCCATTGTTCCAATTCTGCTGTTTGGCGTAACTGTATCATCCTAAAAGTAGAGTGAGCCAAAAACGTGCAAATTGTATAATGTCGGGGCTTTGGGGGGCTTGCCATGAATTTCGAACAGACACTTGATTCAGCCTAATGGTCATCAATCTTTTGGACTTATAGGAACGATGTAGGAATTATTCGCCTATTACCAAACTTTTCAATCAGAGAACCTAACTGTTAACTCAGACATATTCCAGTATTGACACACAGTTGAACTTATGACAAATATATTTAAATCTTTGACAGATAAATGTAAACCTTAGACGAATAGATTTCGTTCGACCCTTAGTCTCAACTATTGACGCGTAAACTCAATCTTCTGACAAATGGACTTAAACTTTGGACAAATAGATTTCAACTTCAAGCGGAGCGAACAAAGGAAAATGTGAGAATGATCCAATTCACAAAACTGACGAGTTCTGAAAACGCCATGATTAGAGATTATGTCAGGTGGTATAAACATATAAATGTCGTAATTGGCCTAGGACGTCATTTATAATTTCCTGAATGCCTGATTCCCTAAATACTTTCTGATTATACTCCTCCCAGTGTTATATTTCACATTCGCTTTTTCAGAAGCATACTCCTGGTGGCACATTCTAGGCCTTTTGAAGACACCTAATCGAAACAGTGAAAACATTATGAACTATCCTCGGTAACCCGAAGCATTCCATCGCTCCATTGGGGTTCAATTTACGAGAGGAGAGCCTCAAACCAACTTTATCTGATTCGCGTATTAAGTATCCACTCACCCAGTACTGATCAAACGGAATATAATTCATTAGAGGTGACGCACGCAAGCGAGCCATAGTAGCAGCGCGCACAACAGTGGCCAAATTTGTTTTGAACTAAAACACAAAAGCCACCAACCTGACGGGTGTCTCCTGGCACCAGTGAAGTGGTCGGTCCTGGATGAAAGAACAGACCCCTTCCTCGCGCAGATTAATTTATATTTTTCCTTTTCAAAAGAAACACGCTCATACATGCCTCTCCATCTGGATACTGCCCCGCGCATGACAGGGGGTGATGATGAGGAACCCAAATCACTCGTTTCAAATGGTCACACACTAAAATGGTATTTACTGGAAGGCCCAAAAACTGAATAGAGAATCTGAATCATGGCTGTTTTGTGATGAACACGTCACTATTCGAAAAGTTCAAACACAGTGAGAGTGAGTGAGTGGTATTGAAAGTAATCACGATCATCCCCATCGTATGCAACTGCAGCAGAGATTCAAATCCCTCGCCCCCCAGTCACAGCGAAGGTTTACCTTTGCGATGAACGTAGGTAGGTGCCCTGACTAGCAGTAACGCAGTCTTGAAATCGCTAATATGTATAAATCATCAACGTAATGTAGATCCATAAAAACAAAGAGAACCTCTCAAAAGGAATAAGAATATATACATTTTTCTAAATAAAAATTTTACTCGTCTGGCTCAAACAAACTGGAACAGGATCCAGATGCAGAGGCTTATCATCAAATGCAGTAGTGCATAGTCTAGTCAAAAAGACCAAAACCCATGTCATCATCTTCTTCCTCAGATTCCTCTTTCTTCTCTTCCTTCTTGGCAGCCTGTTTAGGAGCAGCAGCTGCTGCTACTGGAGCGGCAGCAACAGCAAACTTGGACGGATCCTGAAAATAAGAATGAACATATTGAGAGTGCGATAAAACAGGCAACTAATTGCTGGTTCTAGGCTCTGCCCATGTGATGGCCTTAATTCATACCCTTATTCTGGCAATGTTTTCAGGGGCTACCAGAAAACAAAAAATCTCCAAATTCTTACACACGGGTTGGTTATTCCTCGAATGGGGGAAACAGTGGGTGTGGCGGTCCCAGACCATTCCAATCGATTCATGTGTCCAAAATTTAGGTGGATATGATACCCCCACGCCTAGGCCACCAGAAATCCTCACACATACCATATCGTGATCATACCCATTTTGAACCCATAACTTCTGTCCGGTGGGTGCCAATCCGTTCTGGACACACACTCATTGATTTCAGCTCCAAATATTAAAGGGGGGGAAACTGATACCCCACAGTCCTAGCAGTTAGCAGAAATCCCAGAAACACATATCAAAATGGTTAATATATACCCATTTGACCCATAACTTCTTCGTTGGTTGCCAATCCGTTCTGTGGAGCCCGATTCCATTGGATTCAGCGGTCCAAATTAGTGGAAAATGACACCCTACTCCTCCCTAGATTGGCGCCAAAATTTCGAAAATCCCGTTTTTCAAAACACATTTTGACCCCCCCCCCCCCCCCAATTTTGGTCCGATCGGGCTGAAGTTTCGTGAGGACACGTTCTCCTGGCCGGAACAACCCCTGACCCAAATTTCAGGATTTTTAGAAAGTTTGTTTCTACGTACCACCTTCGACCAGAGATGGCGCGGAATCGATCAAGAGACCGCGGCATATGAGCGTAAGCAGCGAGCCGTCTTCTTTCTGGCACCACAGAACGCGGTTAATCGTACAGCTTCCACACTTTCGCCGGGGCTTTCAGGTGATTGCGGGCTTGCATGCCTGTTGATTTGTGCTTGATGTCAAGGGTTGCCCTTCAGCTCGATCAAGTTGCCAAGATCGTCACTGCATGCCCCTTGCAGAGGGTTTGAATGGTTTTGTTGGAAGCAGCACAAACGACCCGAAATGAAGATAGCACAGGATACGAGAATGTCACTAACTGCGTACAGACTGGGTCGTGCAGCACGGGACAGGCTTGACACAAACCAGTTCTCCAATAAGAAAAGGGACATCACAAGCGTACAGGTCAGGGAAGCACCCAGAGATGGGCATAGAAGGGCTACCAACAACCCAATACCGGAGAAAGAGGGGGACAAGACCAAATGACGTAAAATGAATTCGAACGATGAAGACAGCAACCGCACTCCCATAAGCGAGCGGAACAATAAACAGTATAAGTCCATGCAAAGGCACACTTTCGAGACAGTACAGACGAGATCACGAAAGCCTAACGAGCCATAAACACAGCAAGAGCGTGAAGTTATAAAAGAAAGCACAAATTAGTAAGATAGACGTCGGGGAACACTCGGCAAACAATGAGGGAGTCCGAAGAAAGGAAAAGTGATGATGGCACGTGCCAAAGTCACCTACGAAGGCGGGACACAAGCAACAATTAATAATTAAGAAGATCCCGTCACAGCTCCTGAAAAATCCAAAAGTGCAATCATGTTTAACAGGGATGCGAAGCACATGCATGTGCTGCAAGGGCCAACTGATGCAGCAAAACCAACAAAGGACCGTTGATCCATGTCGTGCGCGGCAGCGTACATCATGTATACCTATATGATTAACCTCACCTCCAACACCCACCGTATGTAATTTCCAGCGCACCTCCACTCCATTCGGCAGATATCCATTCCATGGAGTCTCTTGACGCCGATCCGTCCCGAGAGTTGACCTCCTATTATAATGAGCTCAGGTTATTATTCGAGGAATAGCACGCCAAGCTCTCTTAAAATGCATGTGAGAATTGATGATTTAGTCCAATTCTAGTAGGAGTGCAATGATTCGTTATATCAATATTACATTAAATAAGATGCTTGCCCTACGTCTAATCGCAAACTATCAGTTACAGATTCTCTAGACAGACGGAACAACACATCATGTGCTGCCAGGCTCTAAGCCCATTGCGGTGCGACTCAACCGAAACAGTTAGGACCATCTGGAAGCAAGACGACGGTCCTGACTCGGAATTTCACGACTTTTTTATCAACTAACCCATGAAACGTGCCTACAAAAATTGAGCAACTGGTGAGGTCCCAGTAAAATCACAGGTGATGGTATTCCATGACAGGCCGTTTGAATAACTCACTCAAAATCGATTACGGTCAAGTTTAGTGGACAATGGTGTAACACCATATCCTATGTACTCAGTCAAATATCTTTAGAAACCACATTATGAACTCTAAATAGATAGATTTGAATCGGGTCCGATGCAAAAGTTTTTGAGACTCTAGATATCTAAATCCCTTGCCTTGGCGAACAGATAATTGTCATACCTGGCGTACCATCATACAGCCCAGAACAATCACGGAGTACATTCTGCGACAAGGACGTGGACATCATTAGTCACAATCGAATTACTGTAACACCCCGTTTTAATGGAAAGTTATGACACATACATGGCAGGTGACACATCTCTCCCCTAGTTAAGAGATAATGTTTCGACGGGTCCGTCGAAACAGTTTAAGTGACAATTAGCACCCATAAAACCGCCGAATCCATCAACCACAGTCAATGTTTCCACCAATACGAACCGATAACTACCCTGTTACGGTGTCATAGAGTGTGCGTCCCACCAATCATTGACGCCAGCTCCAACAAAAAGAACAAGAAGGCAACTTGAATTATGGGCGGAAAGAAAGCAGAGGTAAAAACACGCGCCCTTCTAAACCAGCAGTTGCGGCCTAGGAGTTGAATATACAACACTTTTGTACAAGACAAAATATCGACAGCGAAGGAAGACGGTACTTTCTTGTAGGAAACCGAAGTCCTGAGGGTATTTTTGGTAGAAGAGTTCACAAAACACATTCACAGAAATGTGTTCTGCATCCACGATTCAATCAAACTAAAACAACTTTAGCCGGTCAATCCCTAATAGACGATGCGACAGCCCTCAAAGTTGCTGCTTCATCTTGTTGATATTCGGATCGGAATGAATTGGTAAGAGGTCTCGCAGGTCGATCAGGGACTTCTCAGCCGAATGCTGGATGAACGAGAAAAGCTGACTCTGGAACGCGCTGAAGAATTATGCCGACTCTAATGAAGATCGTCTTGTGGAGATTGAAGATTTTGAAAATACAGAAACCGTGAATGCGATTCGTCTAAAAGGTCAGAACAATTTTCATAGAGGGGAGCTCGGTAGTCTAGTTGAATAGACGAAGGATATGGTTGTGGTTAAATCGAGTGCCAGGGTTCGAATCCTGGCTAGAGCAACTTAATTGGTTTTTGTCCTTGACCCCAATATTCGTCCTCTTGCACTTAAGAGGTGAGGCAATAAGTAGCCACAGCCGAAATCGTCAAGATCACATTTACGATCCCTCTTGGAGGACGGCTGACCGACGTCCAGCACACCCTGACCAGGTAAGTCTGAACGAAAATCCAAGGTTAAGTCCGTTGTTTACTTACTTTACTTACTTCCTACTACAATTTCATAAGAAACTTGAAAGCCAAAGACTGAGAGAACCATCGATAACACCAGATTTTATCATTGTACAAAATGTGCCACCAAACATGTTTACGCCAATTGTCCAGCATACAACTAAATTTGTATATTTGCCAAAAGCTGCATCACCAAGCCAAATGTTGTCCACAACAAAACAAAAATGACAAAAAAAGCGTGAATGCGCTAGATGCAAATTCAGAAGAAAACAATTATTTTGTTATCATCCTCCGATACCAGTTATTCAGTTACCTATCAACTGTAACACATATTACACTTCATTTCTTGAGTATGGCGACATTCAGCATTTAAGTAGCTACATTCATTAGCTCAAGTAATTGTTATACATTAAAGCAGTTGAAAAGGGCATTTGCACTAACCTTGAGATATTCTTTAAGACGTTCCGCCTGCGGGAAAGATATTTCTGTTTCTGCAGCAACAGCCAGATGATTCTTGAAACCATTGGCAATGCTGTGCGGAGCTGAAGCAATGGTAGGGTAGCCAATTTCAAGGCAGACCGAAGCCAAACGAGCAGCGCCCTATTTTAAAAAACAAAAAACGTGAGGATTTGGTTATCAATATGTCACCTCAAATGTTTCAAGTTATCTGTTACAACTGCGGCAGTGCTCGAAACAACATGTGTCGTCAGCCAGGATTGTGTCAGGAAAATATAAATTTTCATATCTTACTCAGATTAACTTAGGATAACAAAGAGAGCTATCCTAGTTACTTACCTCCAGAAATTTAACGCGGAGATCAGCAGGTTTGATATCAAGGATCTTAGGGTCAAATATGGTTCCTGAATCATAGACCATCTCAACAATCAAACCATATGAGAACGGAGAAATGTCCAACATGTTCAGTAGAGTAGCATCAGAAGGCCCGACTTTGTCACCCTCTTTCAGAATATGCACATCAATTCATAAACCACAAAAATACGAAGAGCATGAACAAGATACCCATTTTTCCACAACTCAGCTTCCCAAGCAAATGACCGAATCGACCCAATGAGGAATTCACAGTACTCACGATGATTTCAATGGTTCCCTTCGAGATTTTGGTAGGGATTGACAGAGCCTGGAAGAAGGAGGTCTTCTCTGGACCAAGACCAGTGTTCTGAGCAGGGATGATGACAGGGCAGGGGGCGATGGCACCAGCTCTGGCGGGAGCGCGCACTTTGTTCTCAAGCAGCTTGTCCCTGATGTCAGGCAAATCTCCACGAGTGAAGACGAACCCAACATTACCCTTGATATGTGGCAGGATTCTGAAAAAACAAACCTCGATTCAATTAATATAGATTAATATTAATATGGATAGTAAGAACAGAAACAACCGACATTAGAACAGCAACAATTTAAGGAGTATCCTCCAGCTCATAGAAGTAGTTTGCACAAAATAGTAATCACGCTGAGGACTTCCGCAAGGGTATTAAGAACCCTGCAAATTCTTAACACACGGGTGGTATCCTCGATGGGGGAACGTTGGGTGTGGCGGATCCGGACCCATTTCCTCGCGTCAGAGTCCAAATTTAGTGGAAAATTGATCTCTACTCGCCTAGATTCGCCCCAAATCTCGAAAAATCAATTTTTTCAAAAACACGTTTTTGACCCCTACCCCCTCCCAAACTTGGTCCGATCGTGCTGAAAATCTTTCGAGGCCGTCCTAGGCCGGAAGACAGACCGCCTGACCCAATTTTCAGATTTTTATAGAAAATTTTCTCTACAACAAACACGGGGCTGGACATGGACGGCTGTACGGGGCGTGACTATTGACCTTTTTGTTGGAATTTTCCTTGAATAAATCAACCTATGTTTCATTGCAATGGGTCCCAACCTCTCCGATTTCGCTCAAATTTTTTTCGGCTTTTCATGATGTTCTAGATCAAAAAGGTCAACGTCCGTCCGTCCGTACACCGTACGCGTCCGATTTTGAGATAAAATTTCGATGAAATTTGGGTTCAGGGTTCTTGTTTCCCCAGGCCTACGGACGGTCCTCCAAGCTTTTCAAGCCCGATCGGACCAAATTAGGCGGGGTAGGGTCAAAATGTTTTTTTGGAAAAATGTATTTTCGAGATTTTGGGCGACCAAATCAGGCGATGAAAGGGTATATTTTCCACTAATTTTGGACCTGATCCAATGAAATGGGTCGCAGAAACGATTGGCAACCACTAGAAGAAATTATGGGTGAAAATGTGGTACTATACCCATAATGAATAGTGTGTTTTTGTGAGATTTCTGGCAACCTAGGCGTGTTGGGGTACCATTTTCCCTGCAAAAATCTTGAAGCTGAATCCAATGAAGTGGGTTCACCGTACATTGGCACCCACTGGAAGAAGTTATGGTCAAATTGGTGATTCTCACCATTTTTGAAATTCGTTGTTTTGAGATTTCTGTACCAACTAGGCGGCGTGAGGGTACCATTTTCCACCTAAATCATGGGAGCTGAACATCCATTATGAATTGGCAGCGTTCGGGCACCCGGAGACTCATGGCCCAAGCCGTTGTATCCCATCCCATTTAATTACGTTTAGATAATGATCTACCTGGCGCCTGGAGGTCTTCCCACATGGACACGAATCGATGGATTGGCCGCAACCCCGTATCCCATCCCCCGTTGAATAGACTGCGCCTTCTACATACTTTGTGTAAGTTTCAAGCGTTTTTGATCTAGACACGAAAAATCAAAAAAAAATTGAGCCGAATCGGAGAGGTTGACCATTTGCATGAAAACATAAGTTGATTATCCAAGGAATAACCAACCAAAATAGAGAGATAAAATGTGTGCCAAACGTCAAAACCACATCGACGTAATTGGAATATGTTGCTCGCTGTCACTGTTGTTCA
The DNA here is from genome assembly GCA_019603395.1 of Cyrtorhinus lividipennis. Taxonomy (NCBI): domain Eukaryota; kingdom Metazoa; phylum Arthropoda; class Insecta; order Hemiptera; family Miridae; genus Cyrtorhinus; species Cyrtorhinus lividipennis. The sequence continues at coordinate 3,279 of JADDOF010000226.1, read as the reverse complement.
CCTTAATTAGGCCAACCTTATACAAAGTTGCTGATGAGAGGATTTCTTTTTCTCGCTTGTGACTAATAATGGTATACAGTTGGGTCTTCCAGGTTTTACAAGAACACCATTTTTCCTATTAGAAGAGAAACATAACCTGACTGTAGACTGAACTAGATATAATAGGCTTTATCAGCTATTTAGGGTTTCTTTACGAATAAGTTAAGGTAGGACCTGAACTGAAACTTTGCCAGTTGATGGTCCCTTGAGATTACATATGACAAGCGATATGACGAGCAGTACACATAACATGGACCGAGAAAATTTAAAAGCTCTCAGCAGGTTTTGGGGGGTTGTACCGTGGTTTCTACAGTAGAACTGTCCCTGGGGTTTCAGGATCCAAAAGTTCCACAGTTCTCTGTGGTGGCTTTTGGTCAGTTCTGTACATAATGACGGATTAATGGTGCTGTTTTCTTATTAATACGCTTTGGGTCACATTACATTACTGGTTGGCAATAATGTGGTTTTAAGTAGAGCACCTAAATTACGACAGTGTCCCTTCTGTGTTGGCACTATTGAATAAAAATAAAACGGCCCTGCTCCGCACAAATGAATTTGAGGTCTCTGAGAAACCATAGGAACACCAGAAATCATCAACAATTTTACCTTTCCAATGCTTGGTTGCGTTCAATGTGCCCCTTAATAGCTTTCCTCATCATAGTATTCTTGCCCATGAGAACCACAGCATTACCCCTGAGGGAAATGCGGATCTGCTGCATCTGCTTGGAGCCGACATTGTTAGCGCCCACGATGAAACACTTCGGATATTCTTCAAGAAGTTGCTGAGAAAATACAAACATTCTGGTGAGAAAAAAGTAACATGAGTAAGCAACAAAGTGAATGAATGTGACTCACAACAATTATGAAGTGTCGATACACCTAGTAAAATATACTATTATAAAATGAATCAATTAATTTCTATTCTGAACCACAACTAGACTGATTCAAATATTAATGTGTTTCTTCCCAAATAGTTACAAGTACAATGAATGTATGTACATAATTTTTCAGTTCCATTCAAGAGCAAAACATGCTGGATGCTCATGACGAGCCATTCATAAATACAGACGCATTGATTGACGATCTAGGTTTATTGTAAGTGCCTATGAACCAGTCCATCAATATTAGTGAAGAAAACACTCATTGTTCTTTTAATCGATTATCCTCCTTCCCTGTGTGGCATATGCTCTTGACCGGGTACTTACGATCAGTTTGGAAAAGTAGTTACTCTTCCAGGTTGCCTTGTCTTCCTTACCCATCTTGTATGGATAGGGACTAGTCGTTCAGAAAGTAAAAGACGGTCAACAGACAACACAATCATTTTGTTAACAAAAATTTGATAGCACTTGAGAATATATTATGTCCGAATTCATTAATTTCACTAGGTATTCAAGCAAATGATTTGTGAAATTTTACATCAGTCTAAATAAATCAATGAAGGCCTGGAGTTAAGTTAGCACTACTTTCAGTGGATTAGCGAAATGCTTCAACAAAATGCCTTAGAAAATCATGTGCTCGGTGGTAAGAAATTCCCAATGAAATTCATAAGTATAAAAATACGATGGGGAAGGTTGTTAATCGGCCACATCATTCAGAAACACATGATTTTGCTATTCCTGGTGGAAATCTTCATTGTTCATTCATGTAATCTTCTAGTAATAATCTACCATTCTTGTTAGTTCATTCGTAACAATTCTGAAACAACTCATGTTAAAATTGATTGCTTGTAAATGGAGGGTACCTACCAATTCCTTGGACCTGTAACTTTTAGCATACACACTTCCCCGTAAAAAGACGAAAAAATCGACACGCTAGAAGGAGATTATTTGCCCTCCCTTACATATATATTAATGTGTTGATAGGTTCTCCTTCTTCTGTCAACATGTAAAAACACTGCAAAATAACCATGCCCTGACAGTGAACGAAACCACCCAACAGATATACCAGTAACGTAACCTGGACCTGAGGTTAGATTAGACGACGAACTTTACCAAGTTGACTCTACTTAGGCTCAGAGTTGAGTAAACCGTCTTCCGGCGGAGTAAAGCGGACTAAAACTTGAGATTGTAGGACACGGGGCATTCAGATCTGTATTAGGAGAAGCCCCATAAGAGAAAGACATCACTGAGACACCACGCGGAACCGAGGACCGCAACCGTCCAAGACACTGTAGAAAACCGGTGAAAGGAAACAGGTGAATTTACAGACTTCGTTTGGAACAAATTACTTATACAACTACGGGCTTCGAGTTTAGATGCATTTCAACTCGTTTTTCTTACTAGATAATGGCGAAGGACGGCAACCACCTGTTCTACAGTAAACAATACAACTCAAAATACTGAATTATTAGAGTGCTATGGCACTGTAAGGCTTCAATGTGTGAATCAGATGTTAGTTGAGTAGCTTTAGCTGCTAAGGAAAATTCTCATTCTGATAGCAATATTCTTTAAAATTAACTCTTACCAAAGCATAGGCGTTCAACGAGCGGAGGTCGTAGACGGTGTGAAAGCTACGAGCGCATTTTGGAGGGGATGAGCTCACGTTATCTTATCAATGAAGCACGTGGCATGGATCCAAAGAATTTGGATAACTCGGTGGTTAAAACCATAGATTTCAACCTATAAATATTTATGAATGCATTCGTGAAACTATTCATAATAACATAATATGGTTTAATATCTCAAAAATTAAGAAATGCAGTGGTTGGGATAGAGCGCTCTAGCGGTATTTTACGGAAGGTTTTAAGTCCAAGATCTGTTTCCAGGAGGTACGAGGTTGGTGCCTAAATCCGAAATACGAACGAAACATTCGTTTTATTATTTAAATGTTTTCTTTTCAATCTGAAAAATGATGAAATGGATTTATATCAATTGGCGGTTCAGCTAAGATGATGTGCCGTCTTTTAGGGTTTCAGCATCTAGATTAGCCTTCAACGTTCGGATCAGGAACTAAGAAACATGAGTCAGAAGGTTAAATCAATTTTTCAGGTTACAACTTACAGTTACCACCAGCGTACACGCTTCGCGTAATCATCTGAAAGTGACTTGAATTTCTAAACTATTGTTAGCTGGTGTGAGTAGTGTTCCAAATTCATCGCAAAATTCGACAGTTTGAAGGCGATGAGCTGAAATAGGCATCTGGATGACTCTTTACTAATCGATTGAAAACGTGCTCTGATTTTTGTTCAGTGCCTTCGTTTTCATTGACAAATCTAAGAAATACCAATGACATCTTTATTAT
>JADDOF010000225.1:0-29680 GCA_019603395.1 Cyrtorhinus lividipennis | reverse complement strand
TAGAAAAGTAATTATTTTCAGACAATAACCTACAGAGGATAATAAACTTTTGTGTATTAATTTGCACTGTTTATTTTACCTATTATGCGAAAGCGTGAAAACATCGGTGGTGGCCAGCCGATGTTACCTTCTGTTCAGTGCTCATACCTAGTCGAAATATTTTCAGTGTTGCATCACCATACAAAGTCCTAAAAAAAAGGTTCATTTTTCTATATTTTCGCCATTTTCCCCGTAATGGCGCGTCATCATGCCATCATGTGAACTTAGGTTTGATCAAAGCTTTACAGTTAGGCTGGTGGGTTGATAGGCTCACTCATGAAGTATATGGTTTTTCTCAGGGCTCACTCTTGCATTGTGAAATTCTGACGAAGAGAGCCACATCAAAAAGTTAGGGGTTGAAGGGGAGAGTCAGAGCATGAAAACAGAAAGTTAACAATAGCGTGAGTTGGGTCTACTCATGATCAACTAGTACGAGTACGTTTTCCGTTATACGCCTAAGAGAATATATGCTTTTGTGAGAAGATACAGACAGGGAAACCGTGATAAGAGGTGAAGAGGGATGAGGGGGCGATGTCGAGTCGTTTATCACAGTTTCCTTCGAGGGGGTGTTTCGACCACGTGACCTCGAGAGGGCAACCAATGGCTGTACAGGTCGATATTTAAGTGAAGGTGAGGGGGTGTACCGCCCCCGGATCATTCAAGACGTGTGCTCCTTACTAATCTTCCCCCTCCGATCCTCCAAAGCAAAGGTTATACTCACAACGTAATGCACTTCAATGCAAACACAATTATGCCAGAGGAATTTAGGGCAGTAAAGCGGTCGGAAGGTCTCCCCGAGCCATTTAAGCAGGATAATGGAAGACAATGTCGTGGCAATCGATTGCTTTTGGCGTTGAGTTTCTTATCGTCTTAGATGACTTCATCTCAAACTTTTACTGCAATTTTCCCCACTTAGGTCAAAATTCTTCCGTCTTTGAATCGCGGAACAACTACTGCCCATCCGTTCTCGGCTCAGAAAATGATGTACCTACTTAACCGTCAATTTTTATTTATTTTTGAAATGCGTTAAATATAGATATAAGAAATCCAAAGCGTCAGCATTTTCTTTTAAAAGCAATTATTTGCCTTTTGGAAAGCAAAGAATTTCAACAGTTCAATCAGAACAGGTTATGCACAATACAAAAACACCCATCGCTATCATTTGATATCGATTAAATCGAACAAAAAAAGTTCTTTAAAATGCATTAACACTTGGTTTATAGACTCCGTTTAATCCCAGTCGACTTTCCACGATTTTCAGCCCAATCGCTCCGAACGGAGGCAGAGTGTAAGCCAAATTGGTTCTCAAAAAACACGTCTTAAAAATGTACAATTCAATTTGAGTAAGTAATTTCTTTTAGTTGTTAACTTTTGAATCTAAATAATCATGTGAACTTGAAGAATGAAGGTTTTCCAAACAATCGAATTACACCAAAATTTAAACAAATGTGGAATATTTTGCAGAGTTTATTTTCTTTAATTTTTTACATGGAAGCCAAAACGTTATTTATTTCAACTACGAATTGGCCGGACTCCTTGCGAAGGTAACAGCTCCAGGACACTATTGACCACCCGAATTTAGCTTTTTCCTCACGTAACTCTTTATGTGAGGATGAGGGTTTATTGTCTCCTGTTATAAAAGTCGGTAGCCGTTACTGAATGGCTACTAACTCATTTCCTTAGTGCACAGTTTTTTGCGGGAGCCATGAATGGTCAACTGTACGAGTAAGTTTGTACGGACACGTTGCCTTAAGAGGCAAAAAAAGAAACTTTTAAGATTTAAAAATCAATTATAATGAATGTTGGGTAAATTATGTGAGTATAATGCACATTTTTATAGATTGTACAAATCGTATTCATCCTCCAAGACGAGGACATTGCCGCATAATGGGCCTTATGTGGTAAGGGCTCATTAAATGTTGAAAATACTTTTTATTTTTTCAGAATACAATGCGCAATAAGTAGCTACTTGCACCCAGTTACTGAGATTCAACAACTCTGTTGGTAACTCTGTGTATGTAATAGAGGAATACTCCTCGCTTCAGCTTAATTTGACCCTATAGAATAAGTTTTCTTATAAAACGATCTATAAATTGATAAATAAAGGTGGTTTGAAGTTATTTTTCATCACGCTTAGTCTCAGAACTCACCACAAGACAACGATCGTACCGTTAACATAAACTGAGCTGTCAAAATAAAGACAGTTTGTTTTCGTAAAAATTTCATTAGGTTTAAACAGACAAAAGTCCCATCCTCTATTTTTGGCCTCCGAAACGTATTTAAGCTAGATTGAGCCTCCAGCCGCCTCAATCGGGCTGAAGAGCTTCAAACAAATTCCGCTAGATACAGCGAGTGAGTCCTTTCTTTACGTCAGTCCCACCTGTTATAACGTGGTCACATCTTATTTCCAACTAGTACCAATCGCGGGTTGGATTTGCAAACCTGCACCATTGCGCACACAATTTTGGGCGAAGAAAAACATCTTAGGATGGAATTTACGGTGCTGGAAATGAAAACCGTGATCATTGCATTTATACTGCATTTGTACTCATATAAAAATGAAAAAAGGGGGAAGCGTTTATCAGTTAGTCGAAATGAGTAGAATCCAAGTTTCGAAATTTGAGGGGTCCCGGAAGAGTGAAGTTATTTAGACACCTTTCATCTGTGAATAGTTTAAAATGCCTAATTCATCATTTGTCAGTCAAGGACAAAGAAAACTTACTACTTGTGCGAGGAAAGCCTTTAAATGATTGGTATCAGCCTAAAAATATTCCCCTCCTTCAAGACGTTCCGGTCATGCGGGCCTCGCGAAGGTAAAACCCTACAGGTATAATTCGAAGCAAGGTAGGTATTGTAAGCCTCTCTCGAATTAAAATCTGTTATAATTTAATTCGGGTTCCTTCGGAGAATTTGGAAGGGACCTAGCGAGAGGATACGGGATGTAAGTCCAAGACTTACGACTGAGCAACTAGGGATACCAAGGATGAGCATAAAATACATTGATACGAAATGAATTATAATTGAAAACAAGGACACGTTGCAAAGGAGAATATGCCTCAACCTGGGCTAGAATTGATAAAAGACAAAGTAATTCGACAAAGTAAATTAGACAACATGTGGAGCATAAAATACAATTAGTACATGATACATGAAATTATGGTATACATGAAATACAATTTAATGAGCAAGCGCAACGATACCAGCTGACGAAAACGGCGTCGACGACGTCGAAGGAAAAACAGGAGGGGGCACGCTGTCCCGCAAGTACACAGCGAGGCTTATTAACTTGAGTCCTTTATCATCTCATGGCATGGGGAACATATTACAGCTTCGGTCGACTTCAGCACGGTAGCAGAGTTCACAGAGCAAGCACAGGACAAAGCCAGGATGGACTGAGTGAGATGCACTTGCACGACAGGGTTACAAAAAATATATGACTCCAACATGTTGGGCGCCTCGACAACGACTGCCTGGTTGGACGCATGGACGCCATCGCAACGAGTCATGGAATAAGTATTACTATTAAGTAATACTTATTCCATGGCAACGAGTGAAGCCCTGGAGCTCTCCAAATGTGACGTCTGGCAGGAGCTGCGCGCGCATCCTGGCGCATGCTCCCTCTCTTCTGGCCTTCTGGAGGCAGCAAGCCTGGGGGCTTACAGTATCAGGAAAACCGAAGTTCGAATGTGCAAAATGCAGTTGAAAAGTAAATTTGACTTTCTTCTATGAGCTTGATGGAGTTGATTAACGAACAAATCAGGCTCAATAATAAGAGTTTGCCTGTGTGAGAAACGTCTTGAACACGACACTTTTTCAGATTTAAAGGAATTGATCCACAACCTTTGCCAGGTATTACCATCTCGAGTAAGAAAAAGTGCTCTCTCATTTCGTTTAGCCAGTTGGCCAGTAACGGGGAACATTGTAGGCCAAAAATCGTTTTTGACAATGATAAAATAAGATGAAATTGGTAACCAACAGGTATATAAATGGATGAACACTAAAAATGTTGAAAATTAGTTGCACAAAACAGGTTAATTTGTTTCTCGTTAGTATTATTCTATTTCTTCAATGTTGACGAGTGTTCACATTAATCTGGCAATTGAGGAAACAGCTATTTCCTCGAGCTCTATGAGGTTAGGCCCAGTTGACTTCACAGGTTCGCGCGCCTGCTCCCAGAGCGCTCTGAGGGGGGAGCCATGCATGAGTCAAATGGAAATAATATGTAAACCATAGGCGAAGGTTACTGTATTTACAATTGAATGGTTTCTACATGAACTCTCCCTATGAAATGCCTTCACGCCTGAATCTCGCATACTCGGAAATGGCAATCATCTTCCACGCATTGTCAGCATAATATATGTGTTATGAATATCAATAAAAATAGTGCCTTGGCAAGAACCTCTTAAGGGCGCAATGGGACCGCACTCGTCGTATACATATTTATACCGGGGGGGGGGGGGGGGGGGGGTTGAAAAGGAGAAGGTAGGTAAATGGAAAGCGCAAGTAGGAGTGGAGTGGGGGTGAAATCCCGCCCTTGGCGTAAGTGTAAGGGTAGGTAGCTGGAGGTGAACGGATGTTGAGGATCAGAGACGTGGAGAGGCAAAAGGACGGGCTTTGTGGGGAATCAACGGAGTCGAGAGGCGGCGACGAAGGCGGGGGATGAGAGGTCGGGATATAAACATAAATATTTGAGATGATGAGGGTTAGAAGATTGAATGGTGTCTGCGCATGCGCCCGAAGCCCCGAGGCTCAGTATTGAATAGCTCCTTGTTGATTTATAGGCCACTAACGCTAGCGGCTCCGTCAGGACAGCATCTTCCTTCTTCTCCTTTTCTCCCATTTCCCTCGCTACGTATTTTCGAATCTCGCCAACAAGTTTCTTCTTCTGGCCCATTCTTCTCAGAGCTTATACTGTGAGATTGGAGATGAATTGTTCGCATAAAATCAGACTTTTTTCATAGATAGTGAGGACGTTGATAGATTAAGGCCATACTCTCCAGTAAGTAAACATGGACGAATAACGGCGAAGGACTTCGAAGACAATTCTCGCCGGACATGCCGTTCAAAAACTCGTTTGTGAATTCTTTGGCGACATTGTTCAATGCCTGCAGATCATTCCAGAGAATATTAGCGCACACAGCCTCTCAGTAGGCAAGTTGAGCGTAAAACGGTTGGCGTCAATAGCAAAATCCCCACCGTCAGGGTCGAAAACTGACATTTCGCACAACGAAATGAAGCGAAACGAAGCTCATCACCGCCAACAAAGGCAGAGTATAGGTCAGAATGGGTAATTTTTTTTTTGTGGTTTTAACCCTATTGGGGACCTATAGAGATTATTGTTTCCACTGCCGATAGCCCGAACCCGAGGACGTTACCCAGAGAAATGAGATTATACAAAAACGCTGCAGGGATTGTTTATCCCTCGGACTAGAACCATTGGGAATATGGGGAAAACAATGGGTGTGAAGCGTCCCGGACTCAATTCAATCGATCCAGCATCCAACATTTATTGGAAAATTATACCCCACACGCCTAGGTTCCAGAAAATCTCAAAAACCCACATTCGAAATGGGTAAATAGGTACCCATTTCGGCCCATAACCTCTTCCGGTGCGTGCTAATCGGTCTGGGACCCATCTTAATGGGTTCTGCGTCCAAAATTTAGTTACAAATGATACCCTCAAGCTTAGATCGCCGTAAATCAATTTTTTGAAATACCAATGTTGACCCCCACCCCCCTCACATTTGGACCAATCGGTTTTGAGGATCAACTAAGGCCGGAAACGTGTCCTTAACCAAAATTTCACATTTTTAGAAAATTCTCTACTACCAAAAACAGCGTGGACGGACATTTTGGTGTTTCATCTTGAAACGCTAGTTGTCAAATCCTAGGGGAGAGGTAGGTAGACTTATTGCATGAAAATATAGATTGATTATTCAAGAAATTACCAACCAACACGGGTGCCTGCTTCTTTTCACAAGGTTACTAAAGATGGTTAAAATGTTAAGGGCAGATTCTGGGACTTTTTTGTCTTTTCAAGTGGACGGCCATCGCGTGCTTTCACTTAATGCGGCTCATCACGGAAAAGGTGGAAACTTAATATGCTAATGCATGAAAACATGATACGATTCGTATCACTGATTAATCGGCTACAATCATGCATTTTTCGATTTGATTATAGTCTATTGTTAAAATGCTCCTTTTGCTAATCATAGATAGTACAATAACAAATTGCTATAAAAACGCTGCAAATTATTGCACAATCGTTTATTATTCAGGATCTTGCTTGTGAGGAAATGCGTAATTTCAGGATCTCCAGCTTAATATGTGAACAAACCAATTTTTTTCGAGAGAGGAGTCCATTTTGGCCAATGCGTACCTCTCTATGGTGTACGGTCTGATTCAATTTAGCTTACAAAATTCACTGAAGAATTACTCCTCAAATGCCTAGATTTTCTAAAATGAGCCCGAAAACCCTTTCTTAAAACGCACATTTTCACCCAAACCCAACTTCCATCAAAGGGGTGATGTGCAATCAGAAAAAGGAAACTATGGGCAAAATTTGAGGAGATATTTTGTAGTATTTTGAAAGCATTCATACTTCCGGAACGTTGGGCGGACATATTTGATTTTTGAATGTATAAACTTTGAAACGTAAAAGAAAGAAAAATTCGTAATACTTTAGTCGATATAGAAATTGTACTGTATAATAATAAACCCAAAAATGTGGTGAAGCCAGTTATCTTTTTAAATTTTGAAATCTGGAATAATTGAAGGAAACTTTTCCTCTTACCTCGTCCTCTCCCGAACCTTTTTTGTCCCTCTTTTCAATTCCAAGTTTGAAGAAAAAATAATTCCTTGGATTTTCTCTTAAGGAGCTTTTTCCCCCGAGATTTTCCGTTTTGCAGAATTTCAGTTGATTTAGTTCATTAGTGAAATATCTCTAAAAGTAAACCTCTTTAATGAAATTTGAGAAGATATTCTTTGCTTTAAATGTAACGTAGAATCGCTAAAATCAATGGTATTGGGTCACAGGAAATCCTTATGTTTCAGTCGATGATTTCAGAGTTTGAAACATTGTCAGTATATTTTTATGTCTCTTCATACGATCTATTCACTTATGAAGTGCCATTTTAAACCGCATAAATATATTCCACATAAATGTAATATATGCAATCTTAACTAAATTACTGTTTTAAAGGAAATTTTCAATTAATAGCGTCCAAATTATTTTCCAATTGATCTCCCATTGTTCTTTGCTTGAATTTAATTATCCTCTTTTGGGTTATGATTGACGAAGGTAGGCATTCAAAAAGGGCTTGGAGCTGCTGGACTTATAGTTCTTGCTGTTCAAGCATTCTCTTTCCGGCATCCAGTTAATGGTCTAGCCAATAGATATAATTTATCCTAAGAGATCGTATGTTTAAACTGTTGTACAACGTGGACTACAGAGTTACTTATTTTTTGCCTTGATAACTATTCCTTATACAGTATTCGTTGCCGTATCCAAATCGCCGAATGTTATACCCCATACCGTTTACTATTAGTATAAAGTGAGAATTTATGAAAATGTGCTTGCTTATCTCTTGTAAAACATTATGAAGAGAGAGGTAATAATTGACTAAAAAAGCGCAATATATAAGAGGATTGCAATGTGGCGATCAAACGGTTTTCACTGGTCACTGGGTACTCCAGAGACTACAGAGAAATGTGTATTGAACACAATGACTAAAATACGTCCAAATTAGTTACCATCCGCCTAAAGGAGGGTGAGATTTCGCCTAAACCCTCAAATTAAATTTTCTGTAGAGTACTTTGGAGTAGAGTGCAGTCTTTACTCCTCCAATTGGTAGTTGCTTTGGAAAAATGTATACTTATCTAACAAAATGAATGATTCACTGACCTACAATAATCAATTTGGGGTATATTCTAAAATGGGGTCATTCTTCAGAGCATTTGTACAATTTGAGCAAGATCGGATATGAGGAGAAAAATGGAACACAAATCAACAATCCATGTTGTAGCTCGCATTGCCGGAATACTATTACCAACAGATATCAATGATTCATGGATTTGGCCATGAGTTTTAGACAAAACGCTGCGAATTCTTTCACAGGGGTTGGCTATTCCTATTAGTTATGGGACCAGGAGCATGGAAATACATTTCAATCGGTAAGGGGTCCAAAATTTAGTGTAAAATGATACCCCACACGCCTAGGTACCAGAACTCTCGAAAAACCAAATTTAAAACAGGTGGACATATCCATTTTGACCTATAACCTTCCGGTGATACCCCACACGCTTAGATCGCCGAAAATCCACTGCCAAAATCGGCGTGGATGGCGTTCGGCGGACGGAAATATACTTATTTTGAAACGCCAAGAAACACATTTTGGACTGAATTGGAGAAATTGAATTTTTGCATGAAAACATGGGTAGATTATTCGAGGAAAAACCAACCAAAATGAAAAACGCTAAAAATTCTTTCACAGGGGTTGGTTATTCCTCTGACCAGGAGCATGGAGACTCATTTCAATTGATTCAGCGTCCAAAATTTTAGTGGAAAATGATATCTCACTCACTTACCATAGATCGCCGAAAATATTCCGCTTATTTTGATCTAAACACCTTAAAACGCCCTTCAAAAAAAAAAAAAAAAAAAAAAAAAAAAAAAAAAAAAAAAAAAAAAAAAAAAAAAAAAAAAAAAAAAAAAAAAAAAAAAAAAAATCGAATTGGAGAGGACTAGAAGGAATAACCAACAATGTGAGATTGGCAAAATGAGCTCCGACGTTGGTTGTCTTGTAACATGATGCGACCTCATGACGTGTTGTGGTGTGGTGTTTAACTGGTTCTGTAAAACACTTAAATCGATACTTGAGATTGTTTTCGGGACAAAACTAGGTAGGAATTACACTCCACACCCAATTTCCTTCCAATGGCAATGGAATTCGTAAAATGTACGGCGATCAGCGACTAGCACGAGTGGTCCCCGTAAGTTACTTGAGCGTCATTTTTTAAATTCACTACTATCTACATAACTTCCTTGGAATTCAATTTTTGACTCTGAAGTGAAAAGAAACCGCACATATTTTCTCGCGACGGATTATGTAAATAAATGAGCAGCTGTGGAATAGGAGGAGCTCGAAGTTGCGATAGGGAGTTTTGTTGAGTTTCAAGGATGACGAGCGCTGTGAGAAGCAACTAGGAATAGGGGAGGGGGAGGTCGAAGTGCGGTGGTTGGAGAGAGGATTCCATTAACTCGGAAGGAAAACTACCTCCACGTCCTCTTCTTCCCCGGAAAGTCGATAACAAGGGAGAAAACGCGGGGGTTTTCGTCCTTCGCCGTCAAATTGTTCTCTCCTTCCCGTATCTCTTGCGATGCTCCCTGCTCCTTCTTCAACCCCCGAGTGAGATAAAGATCTTAGCTTCGGGAACGAATGAACCGGCACCAGAAGGAAAAAGGAAGAGGCGACGCCGAAGAAAAAGATCTCTCCCGTTAGCATTTCCATCTCACCGCTGCTCGCCTTTTCAATGCCCTAAATTTTAATGTTCTCAATTTTTGGGACGACAGGTCCTGAATTCCACATGCAAAGCTCAATCTCCAATCCGTTTTTGCCTTTATCCGCTGTTTCATCAGATTTGTTATACCAATACGAACCGACTTCATTCATAATTCAGCCTTAAGCTAACTCAACCCCCTCAACCAGACCTGACCACAATACCGATCCCGCCTCTAGAACACAATTCATATTTACTTTTCAAGCCACCATTCTAGAAATGTCTCCTAAGTCCAGGTAGAATGCCTTTTTGGCTGCAGTGCACTGTGATGTATCCACTATGATATTAACTACTCTTATTACTAAGAATTATCAGCATTATTGTAGGTTCTCTATGATGAAGGTGTTACTTACCTGCTGTTATACCATATTGGTCAACCCACTGCTCCAATATGGATCAGTAGTGTGGGGTGGGTCATTCTTTCGCCACTGGACAAAATTGGTTATTAGGCAAAAAGCCATTCCTAAGGTGACGCTGGGAAGGTCTAGGAGGCACCCCAACTATCAGTGGTTCCTAAAGATTTTCACCATTCGGCAACTGTTCATAAAACGCTTGATTATTTACTTCCACCGGAATCCGTCTATGTAAATACACCGTACACCCACTCACATTCAACCAGATTCCAGAACGTTGTAAATCCTAGAATTAATTCAAGGAGAAGTCCGCAATATTTAATACACCTAGTTTATAATTTTCTGCCCCCTCAAATGAAAGACGGGTCAAATTACCCGCGCCACCGACAAAAAGTTAATTTTTTCTTGGTTGATCAATTTGGGACCTGTGAGCATAGAAAATATGTAGGAGTTTTTATGTTTAGACTACATGTTAGTAGGGTAGGTATATATTTATTATTATTTTTTTTTAGTGTATTTTTGCTGGTGTATGAAAATTACCTATGAAAATTTGTTGATTTATATCATTCTAATTCATTTTAACTTTATTTGTTGTGAATAAACGTTCTTTTCTTCATTTTCTACATGATTGATTTACGCACCAAAATTCATAACCTTTGATAGTTTATTACTGAACGTGCCAGCTCAAAATTTTTTTCTGGGCGTGGGTGTCTAGATCAAAAAAATCTGAAAATTCTTACACATGGGTTGGTTATTTCTCGAATGGGGGAAACAGTGGGTGTGGCGGGTCCCAGAACCATTCCAATCGATTCAGCGTCCAACATTTAGTGGAAAATGATACCCCACACGCCTAGGTAGCAGAAATCCCGAAAACACATATTCAAAATGGGTAATATATACCCAATTTGACCCATAACCTCTTCCAGGTGGTGCCAATCGTTCTGGGACCCATTTAATTAGATTCAGCGTCCAAAATTTAGTGGAAAATGACACTCGCCTAGATCGCCCAAAATCTCAAAAATCCATTTTTCAAAATACACATTTTGACCCCCCCCCCCCCCCCCCCCAATTTGGTCCGATCGGGCTGAAAAGTTTCGAGGACCCGTCTCGGCCGGGAACAGACCCCTGATCATTTCAGATTTTTAGAAAATTGTTTACTACCAAAAACGGCGCGGACAATGGACGGCGGACGGCGGACGGCGTACGGCGGACGGCGGACGGCGTACGGCGGACGGACATTGACTTTTTTTGATCAGGACATCATGAAACGTCCAGAAAAAAATTTTGAGCCGAATCGGAGAGGTTGACCATTATCATGAAAACATAGGTTGATTATTCAAGGAATAACCAACCAATATTCAAGGAATAACCTACCAAAACCAAAATGTCCGTCCGCCGTCCCCGCCGTTTTTGGTAGTAGAGAATTTTCTAAAAATCTGAAATTTGGGTCAAGGGTTTGTTCCCGGTCTAAATTTCGAACGCTGAATCCAATGAAATGGGTCCCAGAACGATTGGCACCCTCTGGAAGAAGTAATGGGTCAAATTGGGTTTTATTACCCATTTTGAAAATGTGTTTTCGGGATTTCTGGTACCTAGGCATGTGGGGTATCATTTCCCACTATATTTTGGACCCTGAATCGATTGGAATGGGTCCGGGATTTCTTTTCATAATTTGTGAAGACACCTTGTATACCGCAGCAGGCTGCAGCTAGACTAGTCGAGTTTACAATCCGTTCGGTGTAGATCCACGAACGTCAACGGATATTTTGACCAAAGGTGAACATGATCCGGCAGGATTGAATTTCACGAATGCTCAACCCAACTCTGAGCGCATTCGTGCTCGATGGTGCCCTGAAAGCGCTCAGAACAAGCAGCGAGTCGCGTTCAGGATCGGAAAGGCGCCAAGTTCTCACGAAGTCCGTTCAACCCGACGACCTTGCGTTGCCCCTCGAGCCGTCCCTTCGTTCACCTTTATCCTGACCAGACCATGTATAGCAGAAAAGGGTCCCGTAGGCGATGGCGAAGAGAGAGTTCATCTCGAATTCTTCGGCAGGGCAAGACCCGTTACGCGCTTGCAACCTTCCTGGGCTGCGGAACATCCGATCTGCATCCATTTCAACGGCCATGTATCCACCCTCTCTCACACAATAAATTATGAGGCAACATTGTCAAAAGTCAATAAGATACAAGAATGCATTCATCACAAAAAGGCCTCGTTCCTCCAGCTGGTGTTTTGAGATAAAAAAACTGTACCCCAAAGTAATGAAATTAAAAAACTACTAACATTTTTAGACACAATTTGTTCAATTTTAGTAAAATTCCCTTCAATAGTTTGAGGGGGGGAGTTGATTTGTTTGTACTGATGCCCTTCCTCTACTAACCGTATTACAGAATACCTCGATTTCTCACTAGAGAAACGGATGGACTGAATCCCTGCAGTCAGAATCGATGCAGGAAAGCTCCAAAACCATATTGGCGAAACATCATTTCACAATACACGTTCATCCATCCTTTACCTCCTTCCTTTACCGTCCTTCCAGGCAGAAAAGCTTCGAGGACAAACTAGAGCCAGAAAAAGACTTAAATCTGAATTCGTACTGCCAAAAGCTCCCTACTAGAGGTTCTTTAAAAGGTTTCGAGAATCCTAAAATTATGAGCATTGATTCTATTTGGGCCTTGGTCGTGGCTCAGTCATTATCATCCCAATCCCTTAAGAAGAGTGGTATGGGTAAAAATGAGTATCCACTTTGGAAAACGGTACGTTACATAATTTTTCAGGGCAAACCATGTTTAAATAAGTTGAGGAATCGTCTGCAGTGTTGTTCAATTGAACTCGAA
The DNA here is from genome assembly GCA_019603395.1 of Cyrtorhinus lividipennis. NCBI lineage: Eukaryota > Metazoa > Arthropoda > Insecta > Hemiptera > Miridae > Cyrtorhinus > Cyrtorhinus lividipennis. Next base: position 16,892 of record JADDOF010000225.1, on the reverse strand, counting down.
ATTCGGTCAACTATACTGAACTTCAACAGTTCTGGACATATGGTGCGATATACAAATACTCAAGCCTACAGAAAATCCCCTAGTTTATAGAACTAAAATTTCCTTGAGCAATTTTGGGTCAATTTAAATTGCCTACAACTGAGCAGTTCAGCAATTTTACCCTCTCCTGCAGCATGGGGATAAGATAAAGAACCATTTAACAGAGGGACTACTTCACGCAGCGAGATTTATCCATAGTAGTTAACTCCGAACTTGTAGACAGCTGGCTGTTCATGAACTTTGCCAGGATGTTCAAATGGGACATTGAGCTTCTTGTGGGCATGGTCGGACCCGAAATTCGGAGACTTGACACCAAAAAAGTTAAAAACACCGAAAGATTTCCGAGTAGGTAGGAACCTGTTTACTTACTATCACTGCAATGCCTGGGAATCACAGACTTGTTGACTTGTTGGACATGTGATAAGAGATAACAAGAATCTATATGAAGATAAATTTATTGAGACGTTCGATTCATCGTACGTTTTTGTCGAAAATAATGGCCTTAGCCTCAACTCCTTGAATCTCACCCCTTACTGCTGTCTTCACCAGAAAAATTGCGGAAAATGACCCCGGGCGAAGGGTTCCAAAAATGTCCACAAAATAATTTTCGGCTTCACGTCAATTCCCGACAATATTGCTCCATTCGGGGCAATTATTGCCTGAGAAATTGAGCAAGGGGGGGTATTGTTGGACGCAGGGGAAAGCTGCAATTTTTTTATTGCAGCCGAAACTTCCATTTGAGCAATAACTGCTGCGAAAAGTAGCCCATATTAGTGGGGTGGACAAATCTGTTTTGTTCTTCACTTCCAACAGGAAGTAGTGTTTTAACGTGAGCGTTTTATCACGAAATTTCAGCATTACTTTTTGACCTTCCCGATTGAGGGAATACGTAGATTACCCTGTCGATAAGTCCCGGTAGTGATTGGCGAGCGTATCCTGCAAGCCGCCCTTCTAACATCCTTTCGAGCATTCGAAAAGCCGCGTTTAACTTCAGAGAAGCATCCGAGTGTAACCGACTCGGTCCGAGCCGGAGCCGAATGTTTATGGTAGAAAACGTATTGATTACAATGGGAAGGGGCCGGTAGGGGAGGAACATCCGACCTCTTCACCGAGCAGGCAACACAATGCTCTTGTCCCTCCTCCAGGGCGGCTGTATCGCTGATCTGTCCGCACTCCGCATCAACACAACCCACGACCATACTTTATTAATTCGTCCGTCTTTTAACATTCCTAATAGATAGTTTTGTTAACTATAATTCGCCGGAGAGGCAGTAGTTGAAGCAAAGACGGTAATCAGTTACGTAGCAATGGTGCTGGGCACCAGGATAACGTAATCCTTGCAGCCAAGGATGGCAGCGTACCCTGAAAAGCACGCTGGTACATGTAAGGAACGGCCGGCTCTCAAGACCGCAACTATCAAACCAATTTCGGAATCTAGCCTGAAGGAATATGCCAAAAATAGGAAAGGAAGGCAAGTAGATAAGGATTCTAAGTGGATCTAGGAGGATTCTGGTGGGTAAATATCTTCAGCTGCTGCTGCAATTGATCTTGTAAAAACCATTTACCTCCGGAAAAGTCCATATTAGCGACTTGAAAGAAATTATTGTCTGAGATATACACATGTGCTGCTTGGGGAGCATTGTCAGTTTACTGTGGTTACATTTTGGGACTAGTCACAAATGCGCTGATTTTATTCTTCAATTACACTTCGACCTATGTGAACTGATGCAATCCCAGTTATGGCCAGCGATGGCCCCAGCGTAAATTAGAAACGGGATCATCGTCACACCAGCGGATTGCCTCACTTTCCAGAACAACGCCATCGTGGTGGCTGCAGTCAAAGTCGTCAGAGCCGCATGCACGGCACCCCATCGATACCATTTGGCTCCTAAAACGACCGGATGGTAGGTCCAATAGAGAGCCATAAGTGTCCCGTAGGCCATCAAAGGTACGCCGGCGTCTTCGAATCCACCGCCGTCTTTCCAGACGATGTATGAGGCAAAGCCGACGCTGACGTTACGAGTCGTGACGTTGACCAGGCGGCAAGTGTCGGGGGTCGTTGTGCAAGAAATGCCAGATTGTTTGCCGCTATACCAATCGTAATAGCGTTGTAAGCAAAAGCCTGTTCCGGCCCAAAACCCCAAATTGGGAATTAGGCAGGCAGCGACCACCTGCAGCGTTTCTGGCACGTCTTCTACAATATTACTAAAGATCATTGTGGACAGCTATCACTCTAATGTAGGTGTCGACTCAAATAAAAGTTTGATAGTGATAACAAATTGTGCAAAATTATTGTAAACAGTGCTGAAAAATAAACCTCATATGGTCGGTTTAGTCGCTACGTAATAAATGTGAAGACGTAGAGACTCATGTATCGAGTTGACATTCATATTTTATATCCCAAATCATTTGCAATCGTCGCGTCTATGTTGTTGACGTTGTACGACTTCTTCTGTTCAGACTATTTCAAGTTTTTGATGATTATTGTTGAAGTCAGGTAGGAACCTTCCGGTAAGATTGAAATGCGATGATTGATAATGAAGTTTACTACCATCGAGAATCGTGTAGATGCTTGTATTTTTAAGGCGACATTTTCTCAGAAAGTCCAAATGCTCAAAATGTCACGTCGTAGATACTTTGCATTAACTTGTTGTTCGACTAAATTACGTGCCAAGAATTGGATCGTATCAATAGAGACACCATTCTGTGTCAACGGTTATTCTGATGGAAATGAGAGAATGTTGATGCTCAACACTAAACTGAAGAGATTTCTGGCGATCTAGGCGAGTGATGTATCATTTTCTACTGAATTTTGGAGGCAGAATCCAATTGAATGGGTCCCGAAACGGTTGGCACCCTCTGGATGAGGTAATGGGTCAAAATGGGTATCTATCTACCCATTTCGAATGTGTGTTTTCGAGATTTCCGGTACCTGGGCGTGTGGGGTATGATTTTCCACTAAATTTTGGACTCTGAATCGATTGGAATAGGTTCGGTACCCATTACTTCCCCCATTTTCCCCATGTTCGACATTTTTGACGATTTTGGATGCTGAATCCAATGAGACGGGTCCCAGAACGATTGGCGCCCACCGGAAGAGGTTATGGACGCTGAACCTATTTTTAAATTGGTCTCCATGCGCCTGTTTCAGGGGGGGGGGGGGGGTGTGAGAATTTGAAGGCCCAAGTTCGTGTGGATGGGGTTCTCTCGGAGCCGGTGACGGTTGCCAAAGGGGTTAGGCAAGGTCGGCACGTTGTCACCGTTGCTATTTAACATTTATTCGGAGCAGGTATTTAAGGAGGCCCTGGATGACTGTGATATTGGCATCCCCGTAAACGGATTACCTGTGTCCAATCTGAGGTACGCCGATGACACGGTGCTGTTGGCCCACTCTGAGGTAGAGCTCCAAGCTCTCTTGGACAGGGTTGCAGTAGCCTGCAGGAAGTATGGCCTGGCAATCAACGTGTCAAAAACTAAGTCAATGGTCATTTCAAAGGCAGCGAGTAGTACCATCAGACTAACTGTTAATGGGCAAAGCATCGAGCAAGTTACAAGATTCAGGTACTTAGGGCAGTGGGTGTCGGACACATGGTCGTTGGAGGGGGAACTGCGCAGTCGGATTGAGGTGGCACGTGGAGCATTTAACAACATGCGTAGTATTTTGTGTCGCCGGGATGTCAGTTTTGCGCTGCGCTGGCGAGTTGTTAAATGTTACATTTGGTCTATACTCCTATATGGAGTTGAGACATGGACATTGAAGGCCAAGGACGTGAATCGGCTAGAGGCCTTTGAAATGTGGCTGATCCGACGTATGCTGAGGATCCCCTGGACCGCCCGACTCCGCAATGATTACATCCTTCAACAGAACTCCCTGCAGCGTGAACTGCTGGTGTCAATAAAGAAGCGCAAGGTGTCATACTTGGGGCATGTTATGCGTGGGCCCAAGTACAGCTTGTTGCAGACCATAATGATGGGGAAGATCAGCGGACGAAGAGGAGTCGGAAGGAAGCGCGCATCATGGTTATCTAACATACGAAGCTGGACGGGGATTCACCGAGCAGCAGATTTGTTTCACCTGGCGCAGGACCGCGAGAAATATGCAGAAATGATCGCCAACCTTCTATGACGGAGACGGCACTTGAAGAAGAAGTGAGAATTTGCAGCGTTTTTATTTCATTACATTTTGCAAGTATTTTAAACGCAAAATCAATGAACTTCAACCCATTACCCCTTAACAGGATAGAAGGTCAAAATTAGTGCTGAAAAAATCAATTTTATCGGTGCAAATAGACAATGATTTAAAACTTTCATTGCCATTGCTTCAATTTTGTAGTATGGATGAGTTTGGATTTGAACGATGTGCGCTCATTTCACTATTTTGGAAACAGCAATGTTACTAACACTTCTATTACCTATAATGAATGGAGAATTCTACTGTGTATCCATGTACAACAAGAGGCAATGTAAATTATTTGAATTTCCTGGGAAGTGTTGTTGACTAAAAATTCGGTAGTTTGCTGTACGAAATGGCATTGTTTTTAGAAGGAGCGATTACTATATTTTTATTTTACTTCCTCATTATGGGGGTCGGGGTGTGGGCAGCCAAAAAAAAGATGGTCGACAACTCGGAAGTCGAGACGATGAACGCGGGCCGTCGACTTGGTTTCTTCGTGGGTATGATGACTCTCGTCGGCACTTGGGCCGGAGGTGGGTATTTCGTCGGCACGGCCGAACAGAGTTACAAAAGTGGAGTTTTACAAGTTCAAGTGCCCGTTGGTTTGTCAATCGCGCTATGTGTTGGAGCGTTGTTTTACATCAAGCCAATGAGAGACGGTCATTATATCACGCTCATTGACATCTTCCAAGTGAAATACGGCGTTTTGTACGGCGCCACCCTCACCATACCGGCAATAGTTGGGGAATTTTTCTGGATTTCCTCGGTTTTGAATTCACTCGGAACGACACTTCAAGTGGTCATCGAGCTTCCAAGGTCAGCGTGCATCGTCATCAGTGCTTTTTTTGCTGGTCTTTACACGATTCTCGGCGGCCTCACAAGTGTCACGTACACGGACATCTTGCAGATATTTTTCATCGTATCTGGAATCGGTTTAGCAGCGCCGTACATTTACTTCCACCCTCACCCAAGAACTCAAGACCCCATTGACTGGTGGGGAAGCGTGCCTACAGAAGAAATAGGGTATTTTATCGATCATTACGCTTTTCTGATACTTGGTGGTATTCCGTGGCAAGGATACTTTCAGCGAGTATTTTCTGTCAAATCCGCCAAAGTAGCGCAACTGATGTCGGTGACATCATTCCCTTGTCTCATCATTATCGCCGTGCCATGCCTCATCGTCGGTGGCATTGGTAAGGGAACGGACTGGGTCAATGTGAAAGGTTGGGAGAGGCCTATCCACGAAGAAGACACATCCTTAATTCTTGCCTTAACTCTAAGATTTCTGACTCCAATGTGGGTGTCACTTTTGGGACTCGGCGCTGTAGCTGCTGCTGTCATGTCATCAGCAGATTCAGCCATCCTAGCTTCCAGTGCTTTATTTACTCGAAACGTGTACAAACACATCTTCAGGCCAAAAGCGAGCTTTGAAGAACTTCACAACTGTTTACGCATCTGCATTTGTGTTGTGACCACTCTCGCTGGCACATTGGCATGCTTCATCAATGGCGTCTATAGTTTGTCACTTTTGTGTTCAGACATCATTTACGTTGTCTTGTTCCCACAACTCACGATGCTGATATACGCTCCAACTTTCACCAACGCGTACGGCTCGTCGATATCGTTCTGCGTCGCGTTGCTCTTGCGCATATTGACGGGTGAACAAACTTTGGGCATCAAACCCGTCATCAAGTGGCCGTTATTCCGAGAAGACTCTTTAAAGCAGCTTTTCCCGTTCCGGACGACAATTATGTTGATGAGCATGACTATACTTGTGTTAGTCAGTGTATTGGCGGAGAGAATGTTCGTCAAATGGAAGATAATTCCGCTTAAATACGATTTTTTGAGGGGATTTTCGGGAGATCCCGTCCATATTGAGCTGGCGCCCCCATCGTCTATGGATCTCCCGTGGAATAGTGGAAACGAAAAGTTGAACAGTGCAGGGCCTCATAAGGAATTGGACTTGAAAGACGGACATGATGTTAAATAAGAAATGATTCGGAGCCCTCACATATAAATGATTTGGAAGTAAACCAGGCGTAGAACTTTTATCCCCCCCCCCCCAACTGTGAAAATTCGTTCACAATGATTTATTGTTATCTTAGAGCCGTTTTCAAATTTCGACATCCGTTGGTGGTTCAAAATTCCATTGTCCACTTATATAACAGTTAGCAGCGATTAGGCTTACAAAAAAGCAGGGGGCCCAAATGGGGATGCATTCGAAATTTAATATTTTTTCAAGTATTCATTTTGGTGTTTTTCGAACCGGACGGTAAATGGATATTTTAAAGTTCGATACATACCATCGAAAACACCACATTAGAAAAAAAAAAAACGTTTTGAAAGCACCTTTTATAACATTGAAAAGTCTGTGATGACGTGGCTAAGTCAACTGTAAGCAACCAACTATTTCGGAGGGGCAATATGCCACTGAAGTCAGCCTTTCTAAGTTAGCAATATACATGCGTTTAGTCTAGAGACGGCCGATGAGATCGGATCATTGGAAGTTGTGAGATACGTCGAATAGCAATTTGTGAACATCGAGTAGGAATCTGCTCGCTCGAAGCAGGCATCAAGCTTTGTCGCTGGCAAGACCGCACGGAAATTAGCCCGTGTACTTCCTTACGGTGATCAATCACAGGGGTATACCAACTGAGGCTTCTGTCAATATGCGTTAGGCTCCAGGACCTGTTGACTCCCCCGGAGATAATTATACGCAGTCGACTCCTGGCCTCTGCCACAATAGGGTAGTGGGAGGGGTTAACCAGGATTACTTGGGAAGGACTGTCAAATGGTTGGAGGAGAGGGTAGTAGTATTAACATGTATATTGCAGGTAGTGGGATCCGTGAGGAGGGGGTTGGTTATGCGCAGAAGGGAGGAGCCAAGGTCTTGCTCAACGGGCCTGTGCCAGAGAATCGCGAGAAGACGCCGGCGATTCGAAGTGAACCTGAGAAGTACCTGTACTGAGTACAAAGTAGTTGTGGTTCAAGCACCTACGTTGGAGCCATTGAGGTGTCGTGGTTGATGAAAGGTTCTGGTTCTGAGCTGTGATTCTGAGTTATTCTCGGGTTCCAACCCCTCCTTTTGACGTCGCTCGGCCTGGTCTGAAGGTGGCATCGGTGTTAAGATGCTCCTCAGTAAGACGCTCCTGGCATTACCACTCCGTCCTCCTCCTCCTGCACCGATCTTGCTATTGATTTCCTAAAGTGACACTGCCGCGGACCTCCCCATCGACGCTCCCACCCCCTCTAATATGTTTTCAGAGGCTGCCCAATCTCGACATGTCTCATCCACCCCCTGCCCCCTCACTCAGCGCAGATTTTCATGCCGCCTCCCTTCGACGCCACTTCATCCCTCAATACGCCTCCCCGTCCGTAACCTTCCTCTCCTAAGCAACTCATTCCCAACCATCAGACAACCTTATAACTCCGACGCCTTGATCACAATATCCGAGACTCCCCTCACCCATCGACGGGATAATTTCCTTTCCATTCACGGTTTAACATTCCCTCCCTCAGCCTTGATCTCACTCTCACCTTGTCATTTATCGGTGTCTATCCTATTCCCTCATTCCGCGTATCTTCCGTACCAACCAGTTGCATTCGCGGTACTTGTCAGAGGGTTATTCACCCCCTTATAACGCCGAGAGGCTTTTGCCACAATCATAACATTAGAGCCCTTCTGAACGATATTGGCCAATTTCCTGATTTCACTGAATAACATGAACAAAACTCATCTATGTTGAAGCAGCTATAAGGATTAGATGAATTTTCTTTTGGCCATGCAAAAATTCTTATTAATAATGGGATTTGAAGGGCCCAAGCCAGGCATGCCTTTGGCTTCTCTTATTCATTTCAGGTGCTTATGGTCTTTTTGAGTTTTTACCGATTTAATTGATGCCGATACAAAAATTTTTAAAACAATCAGAATCGTACATCTTTTGTATTTTAGAAGTGAGAAGGAATATTACCCGTCATATCGCCCATTCAATATACAGGGTGCTTACTTTGAAGGGGTTGATTCTACGACTCATTCGCAACAAAAAATGTCACAAGCACTTTTCAAAAAGAGGCCATGGTTCCAAGGTATTCACGATTTAAGCTATCACCAAGCTGTGCCTCCCCTACGAGTTTTGTTGAGAGTTCACATTAGCTGTTTACCTACTCATTTCCAAGGGATTGGAGGTATATGAGAGTGTCACAATCGAATATCTAATTCAGCTTGAAATACGAGTAGTTGACTGGTCGGCACATACCCTTCAAGTTCATGGAATTTGGTACATTACCACGAAAACCACGATGGTAGAAAACCACGATTATGGTATAAATGTATCATGTTTTCTACTTAAAACCTAATTTTCTCCCTTAATCACGTCACAATAATAAATTTGAATATACCGTTGGAAAGCTGGTATTCTGGCAACGTTTTTCTACAAATGAACGCTGAAAAATTTCTGGGGAAAATGTCTCTTTTACCCAGGTGAATTTTAACGAGTTATCGCATTTTCATTCATTTCCCAACTTTGGGATCAATTAGTGAAAATCAATACTCAATTATTTGAGACGTTTAGGAGCTCATTGAATAGGAAATTTGACGTTCTTTACAACGGTATAATCAGATTTGAGATTGTGAGTTAAGAGAGTTATGGACAATTTGTGACGTCAGGTCGGAAATACGAAAAAACGTGAATAACTCGCCAACGGTGTCTCTTAGAAACAAGTTTCAAGAAATTTTTTTGTCGCAAATGAATCGTAGAATCGACCCCCTTGAAGGCTGCTAACTGTATTGGTTAACACCCTATACATGTGAGCTTCCGTATAAAGCGAGCACTCGCACGTCTCGTTCAACCCCCAGGACGCAGGTCGGGCCTTTCAGAGCCGTCAATTAAGCGTCAAAGCCGGATATAGTTCTTTTAATTTACAGGAGCCAAAATACTTTAGGGGTCGGGTCACGACGAGGGCGCCAAAATGATAGTGCGGAGGGTGCCTCTCAATTTGAATTGACCATCTGTCATTCTTATTTCTCATTTAGGGGTCGTCGAATCAATAAGGATTTCATTACGTACTTGGATTTCACCCTTTCAGCTTTAATCAATATCCGTTCGCAACTGGTTTATCGACTTTTCACGTACTAAACAGTTCGTTGTGGAAACTTCTGATGATATGGCATGTTGACTCGTCATTCAGCGTTCAAAAGTTTAGCCATAGTCTTCGCATTAGGGAAGAAGAGGGTGAGAGTAATGGAACAGAACAATTTTTCCTAGAATAATTCATAAGGTAGGTATTCAGTTTGTAAGAATCACAATATTCTACGAAAAAGACAACCTCGGTAAATAAATTATTTAAAAATATTCAAAATTAGCTGATAGGAATAAAAAAATGCCGAATAAATCAAGTGGGGTCGCTAGATTTATACCTCATGTCGAAAAACCACAAAAATTATCGACTAGAATATGATTCGGGGAGACAACGCTGATAGAGAAACACAAATTTAATGTTTAATGTTCACAAACCGAGACGAACCGAACCGAACTATTTTAACTAGGATGAACGTAGGAAAACAGAGATCTACGAAAATTGGAACGACAGATAAATTCGCACGAAACTTAAAATGGCGGAGCGACCCGCTAGCACGTTACCAACGCGACAGAAACAGGGTTGCTCAAGTTTGCGAGAAACACCGGGAAGCTAGCAAATCTTTTCCTTACATAAATTCCCGACATTCTCCCACCTGAGGAATGAAGTGACTCACTGTCCCAAAAAGTTGACCCCAATTCACACTAAAAACCTAACAGGTAACGTGACCTTACGCCCACAACGGGTCTCGCAAGTTTTTCGCACAAGTCTTTGCTTAGGAACTCTTGATTTCTTCTCTTCTTCTTCTAATTTGGCTGGAACATGGTGAGCGAACCCCTCCCCTGGATTATTTGGCTCTTCATCTTCTTGCTTCTGACGATCCAATACTCCCGGGAAGACCTCAGATGATCGAGATGACTTCATCACTCCAGGGGGCTGCGCAGTAATCTCTTGAGGGTTATTGTTTGAGTCAAAAACCTCAATTTCCAGCGGAAAAATGTGCTGGATAGCACGGTTGAGTCGCCCATTGGCGGTCCGTAGAACAACAGCTCTGCATTTACCATCCTTGCCAACGATGGTCTCCTCAATTATGGCCAGAGGCCAATTAACTCTCTTGTCGCCTTTAGATCCAACCAGGACAATCTCTCCCACCTTAGGACTGCGTTTTTCACGAAAACCTCCAGGTGAAGCGTTAAGTTGGCCGAGATATTCAATTCTGAAGCGACGTCTCAGTTCCTTCTTCAACAAAACTCGTCGCCGCATTTTCCTTTTCAGAGAACTGGCGTCAATAGCGTCAAGTTCAGGAACTCCATCTTGTGAAAGATCATGTAAAAACATCTGTGGTGTGAGGGCAATAGGGTCCTCAGGGTTCTCCGAAAGGTACGTAAGTGGCCGCTGGTTCACATAGTTGGTGCACTCATAGGTAACGGTTGCAAGCTCTTCGTAGATCAGGGAAGCCTTCCCCAAGATCTTCCTGAGTATTACTTTGAGAACTCCGACCAATCTCTCCCAGAACCCTCCCCACCACGCCGCACGGGGGGGATTAAACCTCCACTCAATTCTGCTGACTGCTCCATTTGCGGAAACCTTGTCCCAATCAACTTCCTGCATGGCATTATTCGCACCATGGAAGTTCAGACCGTTATCCGAATAAATAATTGATGGGCGTCCTCGAATAGCCACAAACCGCCTGAAGCACATTAAAAACGCTTCCGTCGAGAGGGAAGAAACAAGTTCTAAATGTACTGCACGATAGACGGCACAAGTGAAAAGTGCAATCCACACTTTACTTCCATCAGCCAGGTACAACGGGCCAGCCAGATCTACCCCACAGATCTCAAATACATTTGCGTCGCGAACGCGATTTTCGGGGAGCGGAGGTGATTCGAGTTCCAATGACTTGGCACGGTGGCGCTGGCAAATTGAACATTTTGCCAAAATCTTTTTGATTGCCTGTCTTCCCCGAACTATCCAAAAGCGCTCACGAATGAGACTCAGTAAGTTTTGACCAACGACATGTCCATTTTCCAAGTGAATTTCCATGACCAATCTACTCACAACTTCATGGTCTGTCGGCAGTATTATTGGAGACCGAAAATCTTCAGAATCCTTCCGAGCCCAAATTTTGGTCCTCAGACGAATCAAACCATCGGCTCCAATATGAGGTTTCAATTTCCTGAGTTTAGTATCCTCCAGCCCATCAAACATTTCCCTCTGAACCATGGTCAACAAGAACTTTTCAGCACGCTGAATTTCCTTGACTTCAAGTTCTCCTCCACATTTTGGCTTATCCGATAACTTGTTGAACAGAAATCTGAGAATCCATCCAATTACCTTGACATTTCTTGAGTGTTTTGAAAATTTCCCAAAATCGGCTGAAGCGAGGGCGACTGTGTCGGTTACGATGGTGGTTATCGCTGTTTTCCTTCTTTCTTGAATGATTTCCATCTCGTTGGGCGCATCTTCGGCCGATGGCCATTCTGAAGCAGGTTCACGAAGCCAATCTGGACCCTCCCACCATGACGAAGTCAAAAGCACCTTAGGGCTGCAACCACGGCTGGCCAAGTCAGCTGGATTAATGATACCTGGAACGTGATGCCAGTCCTCTGGGAGTGTCAGGGAACGAATTTCTTTGACCCTATTGAACACAAAAACACCCCATGGTTCTTCACGTCTGATCCAGCTCAAAACTGTTGTCGAGTCACTCCAGAAATAACATTTCAGGTGACCAAGTTCTTTGCAAATATTGGAGGCGAGTCTGGCTCCAATGGTGGCTGCTAGCAACTCCAAACGTGGAATAGTTATCTTCTTCAACGGAGCTACACGTGACTTTGCAGCTATCAGGGTAACAAAAATGCCTTCTGCATTTTCCACTCGCAAGTAGGAAACGGTGGCAAAAGCCGACTGACTTGCGTCACAAAAAACGTGTAACGTGACGTCACTATCCTTCATGGAAACCTTAATCCAACGGGGTATTGCAATTTCGTCCAAGGCGCGGATTTCAGACAACCAATTGACGAACAACTTTCTGCTCTTGTCTGATAGGGGAGCGTCCCAAGTACCGCCATCTTTCCAACTATCCTGGATAATCATCCTTGGGATCAATGAAGTAGGTGCACAAGCTCCAAGAGGGTCAAAAAGCCTCTGACTCGCAGAGAGGACTGATCTTCTGGTGACCTCCTTGAAATCCTCAATTTTTGGGGTGTTTACCCTCAAATTATCTGACTTTCGATCCCACAAGATACCAAGAACCGGAGTGTTTGTAGTGTTTGTGAGCGCCGGATCAGTCCACTCCCACCCTCGTAGGTCGAAACAGGCCTCGAGAAAAACTGCTTTTGCCTGGCTCACAAATGCTTCCAAATCGTCTTGGCTATCAACCGATGTCACGCAATTATCTACATACAGGCTTCCATTGAGGTGCGAGACAGTTGAAACGTCATAGGGTGTGTCACCATGAGCTGCTTTCTCCTTACATCTAGAGAGAGGGTGATGAATAACTGCAGCCAGCAGGTAGGGGCTGCTTGTGACTCCAAAAACAACCCGTCTATGACGGAAAATCCTCACTTCTCCAGAATGATCCATCCACAAAAAATTCAAGTAATCCCTGTCGGATTCACTCACCGATATTTGCAAAAATGCCCGTCGTATGTCGGCTATTACTCCAATTTCTTTCAAACGGAATCTCAGGAGTACAGAAGGTATCTGTTCGATGAGGTTATCACCCTTTTCCAAACACTGGTTCAAGTTGGGTTTGCCTGCCGACGCGTCAAACACCGGCCTCACACGCGTAGTGCTGCCCTCCTTCACCACAGCTCTGTGGGGCAGATAGTGACCAGAATCCCAATTCTCATGGTCAACTCGTTCAATGACCCCATCCTGAAGCCACTCCTTGAATACTTCATCGTAAGCCTCAAACAATCCTCCGGCTTTCAATTTTCTCACCGTGGTTTCCAATCTGCTAGTGGCCTGCTGAAGACCCGGAGGTAGAATCGGATGGCCAATCAACCATGGCAAACTGACCTCATAACGCCCGTCCTCCAATATCTTCACGGTTCGCAAAAAATGTTCTCGTGCAGCTGTGCAGGCTTCTTCTTGAGTGCTGATGTCGGCTGGTTCATTAATGCCAATCACGTCTAGCTTCCAGAGTTCGGCAGGCGATAGGTCAATTGCACACAAGGACGTAGCATTTACCATCGTGTCAGTCTGCTTATCACGAATTCGGCCCATCAAGGTCCAGCCCAAACATGTTTCCATGGCTACCAACCCACAGCTGAGAACAGATTTTTTTCCAGTGAATAACTTACCAGCAACGTCTGATCCAATTAAAATGTCCACTGGACCTTCACACGTGTCTGAGATAACAATTTTGCTATCACGAAGCTCTGAAATCCACGGCCCTTTTGGGACAGCTGGGACAGTTTGACAGATTGTTTCAGTGTCAAGGACATCAAAATTGCAACTGTATTGGCCACTTAATGATTGCAGGCGTACTTTATACCTCTGGTGGGTTTTCACTCCGGTCTTGTCACCCCCAAACAATGAGTGGACAACTCTTTCAATTCCTTGAGACTTATAGCCCATCTTTTGTGCAAGCTGATTTGAAATATAACTTCGCTGCGACCCAGTGTCAAGTAAGACTCTGGCAGTTACTGGTGGTCTGTCTGAGGTGATGGCGTTAACCTTGAGTGTCTGCATAAGAACGGGAGTGAGCGTGGTATTACTCAAATTTTTTTCTTCTTTGGTAGTGGGGCCAGAATCCCCTCCATCTCTCAATGGTTCTGCACACATGGCTGTTGTATGGGATTTTCCACATACCAAACAACTTGGACTGTATCGACAACGCCGACCGACATGATACCTTTTCAGGCACCGAAAACAAACGTTCTTCTCTTTCAGAATATTCAGGCGAACTGCTGAATCCATCCCTCGAGCCTTTCGACAATATTCACTGAAATGCTCACCAGAACAGAATAAACAGACTTTCTTAGTCTCGGAGCTCTCCAGGCTGATTAAACCAGTTGCTGTAGGCACTCTTTTTCCAGGGGTAGGCTCCTTCTCAGCTTGGGGCAATTTCCCGACAGGAGCTCTAGTGGGCGTGAAGGTAGTACGTGCCAAGACCACCCGTTCCTCGGTAATGACGGTTTTCTTCAAGAACGCTCTCAACTGTTCCATTTGCTTGACTGAGTCCAGGGCAGCGTCCTCGTCCACCGGTCTGGCCTTTTCCCATGCACGAAGTACACTCTCAGGCAACGATGATTCCACTAACGGCATTAGTATGCATGAAAATTTGTCACTTGTCACTCCCAGGCTCTCAAGGGCCATCAGCTTTGCCTCCAATTTGTCACAATGCGGTCTCAAATCTACCGCAGCCATTTTCCCCTTTGCCTGTACAAGAACTAGGCCGAGCAATTCGCGGATGTTGTGATCAATCAATAATTCATCTCGTCCAAAACGTTGTTTCAAGTGGGTCAGGGCCTTGGGATAATTCTGTGCAGATGGAGGATAACCCTCAAGTAACTCCTTAGCAACTGTACCTTCACGTGACATCTGCAACAGAAGCTGAAACTTGTCTTCAGCATCTATGTCTTCCCGTTCATCTATCTTCTTAAAGGCCGCCCAAAAGGCAATCCAAGTTGCCGGCTTTATGTCAAACTGACGTAAATCGAGCTTGGGGAGTTTTAAGTTCAGTCCCACCGAGTGATTGGATGACGTCACACTACCTGGGGGCTCAAGTCTAACCTCTTGACGATCGAGCAATTGCTGTCTCCGGTTAACAAGCGAAACCCAAACATCGCGGTACTGCTCTGCTCCCTCAAATTCTTGGTCAAGCTCTTTCTCGTCCGAACAGAGTTTGACGTCGCTGAAGATAGCTTCCTTGACGTGACTGTCGATGGCAAACAAACGCTCGGCCTTGTCTGCTAACTTAGCAAATTCTAGGTTTACCTTTCGAACATCGACTGGATCGGTATCCAGGGCCGCTTCCACGAGTTTTGATGTAACAGTGAATAAGCGACGAATCACCGTCCTTTCCGAACGAAATTTGGTCAACTCATCAGCCATGGTTGTCTTCCCCACAAGGGATGCCACTTGTCGAAAAACCACAAAAATTATCGACTAGAATATGATTCGGGGAGACAACGCTGATAGAGAAACACAAATTTAATGTTTAATGTTCACAAACCGAGACGAACCGAACCGAACTATTTTAACTAGGATGAACGTAGGAAAACAGAGATCTACGAAAATTGGAACGACAGATAAATTCGCACGAAACTTAAAATGGCGGAGCGACCCGCTAGCACGTTACCAACGCGACAGAAACAGGGTTGCTCAAGTTTGCGAGAAACACCGGGAAGCTAGCAAATCTTTTCCTTACATAAATTCCCGACACCTCATGTAAGAACAACATGAGGATAATGAACGACTATACGAAGTACGCTCAACACTTTTGTTCTAGCATTTATCAATTAAAAGCCACACGTCACAGGGGCGTCTTATTGAGTGTAAATGCAAGGGAACTAGTCACGAAATTACAACTCAGAAGTATCGAGGGAGACTCGTCAACATTTTGGCGCAATTCATACACTGGAGAGATTCAGTTATATCGAAAGAATAGCGTTTTTTTAGGTATCGATCGTGAAGGAAAGATGAAAACTAGGGTTGAATGATGGGGACAGATGCGGTCCTTGTTGCACCCTTCTCACAACCCTCAACTACAACTCCCATAATCACACTTGCTCGGTTTGCGATCGTTTTTTAATGGTCGCCCCTTGAGCTCTGCATGGGATGTCATTTGAAACGAGGCGTCACTCGGGTCGGATTTTCAGCGAGAGATCCCAGAGGAATGGGAGATGAGCTTTATAGCGGTCTATATGTGTTGTGCGTGAGCGCGATGTTAGTATTAGGGGGAAGAACAGTATAATAATATAAAAGAAAAATTCAAATGGTTCCTGCGCTGTTCATAGCAATCATAAAAACGCTGCCAATTGTACTACAATGTTCTATTTTTCCAAGTTATTTCTTCCCCGAGGAGAAATTAACGCTTTTCTTTGGTGTATACATTAATTTGGCACCCAACTAAATGGATTCAGTGTTGAAATATACTGTAATACTGTGGGAAATTAACCCCAACACGCGTGGTCTTTTAAACGGTCCAAAATCCATTTTCGAAATAGGTAGTCATTTTGACCCATACCGTGTCTCTGTGCGTGGAAATCAGTCTGACAGTGAGTTATGGAATATTAGCGCCAAAATGGGCTCAATGTTCACGTTGTCAGATTTATTGGGACTATAAGATTCTTTCCGGTCGAGATGGCTTACTTGATAAAGATGACAGACTCGTTGGTAAAGCTGAAAAAATGACAAAATATAAGTGAGCCGTTCATTATCACATTTCAAAAGAAACAATAATATGACTTTATTCAAGAATAAAAAACGCTGAAAATTCTTAGGAGCTTGGAGACTCATTCCAATCAATTACGCGTCCAAAATTTAGTGGGAAATGATGCCCCTTACGCCTAGGTACCAGAAATCTCGAAAAGACATATTCAAAATGGGTAGATAGACACCCATTTTGACCCATAACCCCTTCCGGTGGGCACCA
>JADDOF010000224.1:0-19575 GCA_019603395.1 Cyrtorhinus lividipennis | reverse complement strand
CGAAGTAGGCGGCCCTGCGGGCAGGTGTCACCACTAATTGCCAGTTTTTAGGCATTTTGGGCATAATAATTTTCACTTTCTGTAACGACTACTCAACGGAGAATTTCCGGACGCTCTGAAAACAGCCATAGTTTGGCCGTTATTCACGAAAGCAACTACCGGCCAATCTCTTTGCTCTCTTACTTAACTAAGATTTTTGAAAAAATATTCAAAGTACAACCATTTATCTTGAATCTAGCGACATTTGATCACCGTCCCCATGTGGATTCAGGAAGAAAATGAGTAGACATCCAAAAAAGCACTGATTTCATGAAAACAGGAAATCACAGGATTTATTGATCTTACAGAAGCATTTGACTCAATCGAAACATTTAGACTCGGGAAATGCTTGGCTGGAAAGCGTGCCTGGGTTTTCCAAAATTAGTGTCTTTGGTAATCCACAAATTGCAAAAATGCAATCTCTCCGATTCAGCCCCAACTTTTTTTCGGGTGTTTCAAGGTGCTTGAGTCTTTCCGCCGTCTACGCTAATTTTGGTACTAGTAGAAAAATTTCTAAAAATCTGAAATTTGGGTCAGGAATTTTTTCATGGGTCTAGTTGGCCCTCAATCATTATCAGCCCAACCTGACCAAGTCGGGGTGGGGGAGGGGGGATTCATTACTTGTATTTAAAAATGTGTATTTTCGAGATTTTTGGCAATCTAGGTGTCTGGGGTATCATTTTCGATGAATTTTGGACGCTGAATCCAATGAAATGGATCCCGGAACGATTGGATCTCACTGGAAGATGTTACGTGTCAAAATTGGTATCTATCTGTCAATTTTGGAAGTGGGTTTTCGAGATTTCTGCTTCCTAGGTGTGTGATGTATCACTTTCCCCTAGATTTTGGACGCTGAATCAATTGGAATGAGTCTTCATGCTCCTGGTCCAGGAAATAATCAATCCCCGTAATTTGTTTGTTTGTTGGTTTTTGTTTTTTTTTTTTGACGTGGAGAGCAAAGATTGAATTGATGCAAGTTATACAATGAGTAGTTAATGAAGCTGGACGTACACAAAATATGACCAAGGGGTTTTGTCGAAAACCTTGCTCAAACTCAAAATCAGCGAGAGTGTAATTCGTTTTCAAAACTTCATTATTTTCAACATCGTCAAGGTGGTTTTAGGGGTTTTGCGTTGGCGGCTTTCTTTACAGTTTTCAGCATTTGTTTTCGGCTATGCTGATACATTATATTTTGTACAATCATACCGACAATGGATGATGTTGTATCGACCACACATTGATCATCAAACTGATAGTTTTCTTGGCATTTAATTATAACATTGTCAAAACCGTTGACAATTGGAATTACCAACAAAAACTCTGAACGACCTGTTTATTTTCACAAATCAAGCATGATGTTCGAGGAGAGAGAGAGAGGTAAAGAAAGTAAAAACGCACGTGGTAACCGTCTCGTGCGCACGCGCAGACCGCCCCCTCTCGTTGCGCTCGCGGCGAAACTTAGCGTTCAGTCGCGTTCGCGGTGTAGTGGAGCGGGTTTGTGCTCGACGCCTTCGGAGTTTCACGCGGTTACGTGCGTCCGGGTCATCGCGAACTCGCGGGTCGGTGACGTCCTAATTTTGGACACCCGTTCGGTTTCACCTGTGCT
This sequence comes from Cyrtorhinus lividipennis, assembly GCA_019603395.1. Lineage (NCBI taxonomy): Eukaryota > Metazoa > Arthropoda > Insecta > Hemiptera > Miridae > Cyrtorhinus > Cyrtorhinus lividipennis. The sequence continues at coordinate 17,930 of JADDOF010000224.1, read as the reverse complement.
GTGTCTGTGGTTTCGCTCACTTCGGCCAATTTCGAGAGATTCAAACAAATTTACGAAAGTGAGTACTCCGAATCACATTATTAATGTTGATAAGTTCCCTTCGAATATCAAAATTTAAATTCAAAGTCGTATCAAATAATCCATTGAACCTTCTAAAGTCTGTTGACGTTTGTAAGAATCTTCACCACAAAAGCCCGAACGAGTAACGATGCTCTGAAAATAGATTTTTGTTATCAGCGAACCTCAGAGCTCAAGATACCGTAATCGCTAGCTGACCTTTGAAACGCCGGTCCCGAATAAGCTTCTATTACTACATTGACTTCGAACTTTGCTAGGCATACCTACCTAATCCGTGTCTGAAATTGAATGAAAATCCGTTTTACACTTTGCTCTTTTGACTTTCTGACCAAATGGCAGAAAAAAAAAAAATTGTTAATTGAATAAAATTGAGGGGAAAACCTCTGCTAACTATTATTTAATGGCTTATTATTGGAGCAAGAGTAAAGGGGAAAAACAGTCAGTGTTTAGGACTCATCTCAATCAATTCAGCGTGGAAAACGAATTTAGAGGAAAATTATTCCCCACACGCATAGGTACCCAAGAATCTCGAAAAACTACTCCCAAAATAAGTAGGTAGGTACCCATTTCGACCTCCAGAATGCGTCAATATTGATGACACCCCACATGCGTAGATCCCCAAGATCCCGAAAATCGAATTTTAAAAACGCTGCAAATTATTTCACTGGGGTTGGTTATTCCTCGGACCAGGAGCATGGGGACTCATTCCAATCAATTCAGCGTTCAAAGTGAAAATGATATCCTACACGCCTGGATTGCAGATAAGCTTGATAATCAATTTCTCAAAAAACACATTTTGAATATAATCCCCCCCTCCCCCTGCTTGATCCGATTGGGCTGAAGTGTTTCGAGGACTAGAGCCCAAAACAGGTCTCTGACCAACATTTTGAGCTTTTTAGAAAATTTTTTACTACCGAAATTGCGGACGAACGTTTGCTCATTTTGATCTAGACACCTTGAAACGCCCATAAAAAATATTTATAAATACCAAAACACAAATTAGGCCATACCCTCCCCAAATTCTAGCTGATTGAGTTGAATAGTTTCGAAGACGAACTAAGCCAAAAAAAGGTCCCTGACCCCAATGTCAAACTGTTAAAAAAATTTCAATTGTCAAAAACTGGACTGTGCACGGAAGACGGAAATTTTGGTTTTGGTTATTTTAATCTAGACATCATGAAACGCACACTGTCAAATTTATGGGTGTATCGGAGGGGTTGAACTCTGGCAAGAAAACATGTTTGATTATTCTAGGAATGCAAAACCCAAACCATGACATGTTTTTGGTTTTTTTAAATCACAAAAACACCATTATGATGTTTTTTTTTCTGTGAAATGTTTATGACTATTTTTGATAACAACAGAAATGCCAATGTAGGGATCATCCTCAAGTTGAGATTATTGAAAACGACAATTTAAATATTCGTTAAAATGAGAAATAGATGAAATCAATAGGTCCACATCCTCCTTTCTCTCTAATCTTCATTTTTAAACTTCTAGAGGTTGAAGAAATTCGAGCAGAAAGTGAATTGTATTGAGTATTAATAGTCCAGATCAACACTTGGCTGCCCCGGTAGACGTTTCCACTAACATCATGGTGTAGAAATCGGTTGTTAATTTGTTTTCTTGCCGCAACAAGAACGATCGACGCGATTCCAGCTTTTCCAGGGTGTTGATCGCCCTTTCAAGTCTAATCAGCAGTTTGTTCGTCAGCCGTTCCTTTCTCCTCTTCAGTAACGACCAGCCCCAGCTAGAGCAAGTCCCTCTTGCCAAGACAGATAGATATCTTTCCATCTCAATACACAGTGATCACATTCCCTCACCACCTTGGGCCGCTTGACCAGGTCCGAAAAGAAACAAGATTTGTGTCCCCTTGCAACTCCTATTTTTATCACACAAGTTGGGTGCGTAGCATAGCGTCTCCTCTTCTCTTGTATATATAACCTATTTCTATATCTGCCTCCGCAACGACCGAGAATGATATTTTGAGAGAAAATGAAGAAGACTGTCGAGAAAAGTACGTCCGAAGGGAACCGGGAACCGTCTCAGGTAAAGAGCTCCCAAACGCGAAGCTTGCCTTTTATCTTTTCGAGACGGGCGCGATATTCGTATTGATCTTATTTGAATAACATGAGTTTGTAGGCTTATGGAGAATACTCCACCTGAAAGCCTCAACACCGAGAAAAGACCATTTTCAGGAAAGCCGTGCAATGTCGTAGAGCCTCCGTTCTCAATAAAGTTCTTCAGATGTCCGTCGTCACGTTTGGAGCGTTCCAATCCAATTTTTCTTCATCTTCGTATTTCTTCTCAGCTCATCAGCCTAGATGAGTGAAAATCTGAAAACCATTTCAAGTATTGTGGTCGTATTTCTGATTAATTCAACTTGGTCTCTCTTACCAGAGAAAAATCTAATTTTGGCTTTCAAACTAACGACGGTTGATGTGTCTCGGTCAAAGGAGATCTTCTCGATCTGAAACTTCTTATCGCTTCCGTTCGCCGCAAAACTGTGGAGCAGAGCACAAGTTCCAACCCAGAGTTTTATTCCTGCTTTTTGCGAGACTTTTTCGCCGAATTATCAAGCCTAAAACAATATTAAGCTTTAATTCGGCCTCATTTCTTCCAAGGATACAATGGAGGCAATCGTCGGTTTTCTGAGCTCTCTAAAGAGTAGAAATAAATCCCTTGGGCAATATTTAAGACTTCAGGAGCTTACTTTTATCGCTTTGAACGAGTAGTAAATCAAGCCGCGTTCCAGTTTCAAGGCGAAATTAATGAATGAAACAGTTATTTATCAACCTATGTTAGAATAAACAGAGATTATACACGAGGTGAGGATATTAATAATGAACTAAAAGAAGCAGCGAAAATGCTCTTTAGTTGTGAAGAGATCATTGAGCAAAACTTTATATATGGGAAACCGCAATAGACATGACGGGAGTTGGACCATGGTTGGACCATAATTGATTAATAAAGAAAACCGGGGGTAACTTGAAAAGCTCATCATAAGAGAATCTACCATACGGGGCATATGGGCTATGGTTTTCAGAATAGATTTTTCTATAATAGTGATCGGATATACTAACGTAGAGCGGGCAGAACCCCAGAGAACTACGGTCTAGTAAATCCGGATCAAATTATTTTGCGACAGGTAGTTCCACATGAAATAAAAGATGCGAATGAGCTTACGCGTTCTGAAAGTAGCCCAATTCAACATGAAATTTCCATGATAGGTCCTCGTCAATCACAATCACAATCGGAGTGAGCATTTGGTGGGTTGAACTCACTCAAGTGGAGGGCACAACCATGAATGAAGAGCAAAGCTTGAAGTTTTTTAGGTTAGGTTTGAGTAGGTTATTTCGAGTGGGTGATTCGGATAAAACCAAGTACCTATTTGGTTTTTGTAATATTTAAACTCAAGAATTCCAAAACATAGCCATTGAAAAACGTCATCAGCGTCAATTAGACGTTGAACCTCCCAATAAAGCCCATAGTGACAGGTTGCTCGTCCATTGAGATGATTTCAGTAACAAAAGACTCTGAACTCTGGCCTCCTGAGCGTTGCCTGTTGATGACCACCTGAAGATCTGTCTAACCTACCTGAAATGTAACTGTCATCCCAATCGCACAGTTGTCCAAAGTTGAATGAAACATCAGACCAAGCGCTTGACGTTACTTTAAATCTTGGAGCTAATGCCACACCCTCCAAGTACTACACCACTACTCCCACACAATCCGAGTGATGTCTGAGTTCAAAGGTGAAAATATAGCCATCCTTTGCGATTGTGATTCGCGGTTATTCCTGAGCCAATGGGTGACTTTGAGAGATGCCCATGACGTTAGCCTAGGGCGAGCCACGACTGATGCTAACGACATGGGCTTCTCTCTATACCCTTTAACTGCAAAAACTCTCAAGAACCTCACGGATAACCGCGAATCATCATCACAATCAATGGCTATATTGTCACCTGCAAACTCAAACATATTCTTAAGGACACGATTGACTTTAATCAATAATTGAAGAGCTCATTTACAGAGATGTCACTCGGAATGTGTGGGAATGGAAGAGTAAGAGGACTAGCGGAAATATTTTATTATTTTTAAAATATTTCTGTACTTGAAAAATCAACATACAATCCTGCAATTTGGAGAGTACTCACGGACAATAATTGTTTCCATATTTCTCATGTACTGGTGGTTTTTTTAGAGGTACACCTCAAATACAGTTTGACCGTGGAAGATGAAGATCATAAAAAGTTTTGTCATTTGTCAACCCGTCCAAAATAAACCAGTTCAACGATAATGTCATGCGCATCTCATTCTGAAAATTCATTGTCTTCAATGAAATAATGATTAAAGGGAATAAATTGAAAAATTAAAGGGTCCGTTAATGAAGAAATACCTAAAATAAACACGAATTATCAACGAGAGCAACAAAGTATAGCAGATTGAGAATAACAATTATTTCTATTGTGTCTGTACCCCGTCTCTCTTGTTATTCTCCCCATGATGAACCCTTTTACTCTTTGATTTAGATAATAAAAGTTTTTCATGGTAAAGGGTTAAAAGAGCTTGATTTGCCAATTCGAAAAATGGGCCAATTTTTAAAAACTAATTTTTCCCGTTATTGTAGCCATACCTGGGGCCTATTCCTAGAAACTCTTCACTCCTCACTCTCCACTCTGAATGTGCAAACTCCCCACTCTACGAAAACTTTTTGTTCCTAGAAAAAGCAGAGCGTTATGAAGATGTAGAGTGAATTGAAGAGTCAAGGTTTGCAGAGTTTTTGGTGATATACTCGGGTTCCGTTCCCAGAAACTCTTCACAGTCGCATGAAGAGTCAATACTGTGCGTTTCAAATGAAGATTTGTCCATTTTTTTTTTTTTTTTTTTTTTTTGTAGAGTAACCAATGACTTTGCCAAATAGTTGAGTACTCTCCAAATATCATTAAGGAGATAATTTATACTTAGAATGCTGTAGAAGTCTTGAGTTGTTCTCGTTTAGGTGTCCTAAGCGTGAGGAAGGTTACAACAAAATAGATACACAACAACAACTCATTCTACATTTCAAGTAGAACAAGAAAGTTGGAGTGAAAGGTTTCTAGAAACAGGAAGTTCTCCTACTCTTCGTAATTTTCAATGTGAGGAGTATGAAATGAAGAGTCGCAAAGCGTGGAGTGAAGAGTTTCTAGGAATAGGCCCCTGGTATTACTTTCAATCCTCGAGTCGGGTTTTTTAATAAATTCCCGACTACCTTCTGTATTAATGTACTGTACTTAATAACCCGCGAATGATTAGGTACGCTAGGTAGAAAATGAAAATATCCACTTGATTGATTAAACCAAATACAGCGAAAATTATGGTTTGGAATGATATGGAGACAGATTTTGGCCTTGGCTTTTTTCTATGAATGGTCACTGATGGGATAATTTACCCCAGAAGTATGTGTCATTATTATGGTTTTGAAAATTACCTAGCCGCATAATAATGCCGGGAAACGAAACCAGCAAATTCAATGGAGGTTGAAGATGAACTGTGACCAGTTTAAATCTTTTATTGTACACTTGAAAGGAACCGAATGGATTGCTGATAGAGCGCTCTCCAAGGGAAAGGTTATGACACATTATAGGCTCCGCTTGTGATTAACCTGGGTAGTTTTTCATTTCAAAATCCTCGAAAAGACGTTGAATCCATTCCATTCTGACCGCCGTTCCCCCAAAATATCCCGTCTTATTTATTGCCCTCTTCTTATCGTAAAATCCAGAAAATAGTCCAGTAGTCAATTCGCTCGATCGTGTTTTTCTCAGGATTATATAAGGTGACGTTCGTGATCCGTCGACCTCAGCTCTTCTATTTCTGCCAACACCTCCTTTTTGAAATCGTCACTTGACGAAGACCATTCAAACACGTACGAGACACGTTAACTTTCGAGTTTTACAAAACAACCTGGAATTTTATAGGTGGCGAACTCATTCTGACGATCGATCTCAAAATAGAATTTCAAGGTTGATATTAAAATGAACCGAATGGACGAACCTTCCCGTGTGGATTGAATATGAATGAATTTTCGTCATAATTCATTTCGTATTTGCTTTGCATTATGAGTTGCACTCAGGTTTATTAACGTAAATTGTATCCTGATTTTAACCTGTCTTTGCCTTTGATAAACTAGATACCTACACCGTTTTTGGTTGGTTATTCATTGAATGATCAAACCTATGTTTTTATGCAAAAAGCCAATCCCTCCGATTCAGCCCAAAAATTTGTTTTTGAGCGTTTCAAGGGGTCAATATCAAATAAGCAAATGTCCGTCCGCGCCGTTTTTGGTAGTAGAAAATTTTGTTAGAAATCTGAAAATTTGGTCAAGGACACGTTTCTGGCTTTAGTTGGTCTTCGAAACTTTTCAGTCCGATCGGACAAAATTTGGTGGTGGGAGGGGGGGGGGGGTGAGGGTTTCAAAATTTGTATTTTGAAGTATGGATTTTCAAGATTTTTAGCGATCTAGGCGAATGGAGTATCATTTTCAACTAAATTTTGGATTCTGAATCCAATGAGACGGGTCCCAGAACAATTGGCGCCCACCTGAAGAGATTGTGGGTCAAAATGGGTATCTATCTACCCATTTCGAAAGTGTTTTCGAGATTTCTGCTACCGGAGCGTGTAAGGTATCATTTTCTACTCAATTTTGGACGCTGAATCCATTGGAACGAGTCTCCATGCTGCTGGTCCAAGGAATACCCATGAACAAATTTGCTGCAAATCACGGTGAGGTTATGGTGGTTCAGTGCAGTGCATCGTTACGGTCGTTGCCCTTTAGCTCCCTGAATTTAGAATCATGCGCATGGACATGTGCTGCCATGTGCATTCCGTCCATCGTTTGTGACATTCTGTGTTCTGATTCTTTTCTGTTAGTCTCCAGCTACCACAACCATCTTTTCAATTACCTGGATAATGTCGATCAGCTGCCTCTCCAGGTCAAATCTACCAATAAAATTGCTGAATAGTATTAGAGAAAGAACAGCTGATTTTAGTAGCACCTGTCTGCTGAACCAGCTGTAACAGATTAGAGTGACCGTAATGTATGACCGTACGTCTCATCCCTAAACCATGAAGTCATCTTAATCGTGATGCCATTCAGTCGTTCCTCCTGCATGAGTTGTAGGAGAATATGATTCTTCCGCTATTCGGTCTGAACTGTGTTCAGAGCTTCTTCAAGGAGCAACATGCAGTTTCACTGGTCCATCCGTATTATTTTGCGTGTCCATTAAAATTCCCTGAACCGCGGTTGGAGACATAGTCCGCCTTGCGGTTGGAGGGGGGACGTACTGACCGGGACGAGGTCCTGAAGTCCAGTTAGGTCCCTGAGGGGAGGTCCGGTTCCATGCTGAGTAGGTCAGGATTACTAGGCCCATTAGCGCCTCGTCTTCCTCGAGAGTATCAATGGAGGCGGACAAAAAATGGAAAAAAGAGGAGAAAAGACCGAGAAGATACGAATAAGGCGAGTTCATTCAGCATTTTGTCTCGGAGCTAATCCTCGGCGATGTCACATCTAGCGGTGGTCTCGGAATAACATCTCTATCTCTATAATTCCTCACGGTTTTCTAGCCTTGGCCGTTCTTGATCTTCCTTGCTCCAACACCTAGTGTCATCACCCCGGAGGTTCTCGAGTTGGCATAGTTCTAGAAAAAAGATTGATTACTTCCTGAAGTCACTTTCTGTAGGATTCATCCAGTCTCACGCGTCGCTGACTGATGAACCGTACACATGCAGCATTATACTCCACAAATGCTATATTCTATTTCAAGCTGCTGCTGCTGAAGTTTCTCTACCCCAGTCAGGATTTATTGCTAATGTTTTGAGGATTGTAAAGTTTGTTTAGTTTTGATTGGCCCTGCGGTGAGCGTCTACAGAGTTGAAACCTACCCGTTAGGTACCTTGATCATCTCGCCCCACTAAAACCCCTGCTCCAAGCTTCTCTGTGGCGAGGAATATCGGGAAACTAAATGTCCAACTTGCTAATCGGATTGTATGCCCTCAATATCCCTCTAAATCAATTTTCAACCAGAGAATTCAGTAATAACTTGAAATAGTTGTTTAGATAATCAAATGTAACTTAGTGTAAATAAATACATGGGATTATATTTGAATAATTATATTTTACGGGATAATTAGGAACATAAATTACTTTTTGACATTCACGTAGTACCCCGTAATACGATGTAGGTCGGAACCTATCCAGATCCTGGCTCCGGCCCAGCTGTGGGACTGTTGAGAGGCTTTCGACAAAGTGCTCGTTGCAGGGTAAAAGCCCAAAGGCGGGGAAACTCGGTTGAAGTATCTGTCACAAAGAGGGGTGGGGGGTATTTGGTGACCAAGAGTAGGGTATTCACGACCATTAACGTCACGTCCAGTTTCGCCTCAGAAGTGGAATTGGAGAGCCGTGTTGCCATAACGCATCGTCGGACTCCGAACACTCGAACACTCCTAGCGGACTAATTGGAACAGCTTGTGGCCCCTAATGCAACAGGGGCTTTCCACTCAATTCAGAATATTAGCCACCCTGTGGTATTGACACGGACAATTAAATAGAAATTCATTGTTCCGAGGTATGGGCCTCATACTATATTTTCTCACGCTTGTTGTATTAGGCTGACGTAAGCATCGCCCTACTATTAGGGAGATATATTATCATTGCTCTAAATGCATGGCAACAAAACTTGAACTAGATAGATATAACAGAAGACCTCATTGTTCAAATTTGTGAGCTGTTTCACGAAGAAAGTAGCTAAAAATGTGACGTCGACAATAACCGCAAGGTCGACATTGTGACACTGGTGTGCATCTGGGAGAAGCTTCAACTTACACGATAAATTACCAGTTTAGGCAACCAGCCAAAGTCTTGTGCCAGAAAATGAACGTTGCATGATCGGTAGCTTGTTTTACACGGCGTGAACGGAACCTCAGTTTATTCGCTACGAAGTAGACGAGGATATCATCTAAGTAACACCGTTGCGATGAATGGCTTTAATCAGACTCTTGATTTGAGTGGCTGTCTGGTTTAAGTCGAGATTTTCACGATGAGATTACACTTAATTACCTGAGCTTGGAATCTGAGGAGAAACTGAATTCAGAATTCCTAACGGTCATCAAGGCGCTGATGAGTTTGTATAGCTACGACGTCAGCCATTTTGCGTTCCAGGAAGAACTAAATCACTTTTGTGCAAATCAACGAAAAAGAGGTCTCCTGAAATAAAAAAAAACGGCTCTGAGGTAAAGTGGGCATCCTCTTCCCTAATAAGGAGGGAAATAAATTGGTGTTCCAGAGTAATTTTTTTAGAGTTAGCAGAAGGAGGGGGAAGAGGATAATCTTGTCGCGGCCCCTTCAAGTCTATCAGACTCGAGGGAAAAAAACATTCTCTCTTCAGCCCAGGCGGGAAGAATGAGATAAGCCAACCTCAAGTTTTAAGGGGATGGGGCGTCACGGGGAAATGATGAAATTTGAACAGGAATTGAACCGTAGGCACCTGGGTTATGCTTTTAAGGCTTTCTGGAAAGGAGTTGAAGGCGGAGCGCTCTATCGGCACCTTGTAAAATAAATGGGTCTCACTCAAAATGGGAAGGAGATTGTTAGTTGAAGTATCTAAGTATCCATCTTACTTAACGCACTTGCACTTGGTGTAGAGGGAAAGCATTTATGACGTGATGACATCTTTGTCAAGGTAACTACTGTAACTATTATGAGTGAGGTGTGGAACTTCTGTGATTAATATTGGTGAGTGAAGGGGTGGGGGGAGTCTGGAAGGTTCTAGGTGGAGTCTAAGATAGGCAGCTAGACTGGAAGGGGGGATAGTAGTCAGTAGGAGAGGGCGAGAGGAGGGTTGAGTCTACTGGTTCGGGTAGGAGGATGGGGTGGATAACTAGCCTGAGCTGGACAGTAGATAGGGGCAAGATGGGTGGCTGGGTCTTGAAACTTCTGCAAGTCTTTCCTGTGTCAAGAGCTAACCCACTGCACCGATTATACAGGATAAAACAGATGCTCCCCTTAATACAGTTGCATGGCCTAAGAGGAACCCCTTACATCTGATCTAGAGAAGCTATCTTAGGTCATCATTTATTTCAGATGGTAAGCACCAATTTCGAGCTTTTAAAATTATATTTCATTAAATCTCGACTCCTCAATCAATTTTTCCCTAAGGTGCGACCTTTAGCAGAGATTTTTTTCTGCCTTTTAAAAAAATCGATTTTTAGCTCATTTTTCTTCTGAATAAAATATATAAATAAAACCACGCCAGTCAGCCTAATGCACACAACACATACTCATTTACCGTTGAATGATTGACTAAAGGGAATGTTTATGGACATTCTTTGCGTTTTCAGCCAACGTGACATTATATTGCCGACTATTTCCTGAACATTTCCAGCGATTGGTTCTGAATGATTAATTTTCCACGGCATTGGAAAATTACACATTCCCGCTGTTTTACAAAATTCTACCTCAACTGGGAGGCAATTCCATTGATATATTTTTATTCTAATGTACGTTTAGAGTGAGAACAAACAACGAATTTGCAGTCGCCCAGTTGTGTTGGCTTTGTCGGGAAGGGAGCCAATTAATATTTACCAATTACGGAAATGTACTCCGAAACAGCAAACATTGGGGGTCACGAAAATAAATGTGAATACATTTCTGCCCTCTTTAAACGCTGAGTTGGGGTTTGTAATTTTCGTTGATTTTTCCTATTAGAATGTTGTTCTTGTGCTGACGTTTTCATTATAATTTTGAAGAACATGGCAACATTCAATAAGGTATTGGTTAGCATGTTTCTATGAACAAATTAAAACAACCTTTGATGTCTACTTCTTTCAAAACGTAATTGATTAACGGTTTTAGAGTATACACTTGGTACTTACTCATACAAAAATTAAAAGAAAAAATAATATATATTATGCCTGGTGGACTTATGTCCTCGATTGAGAACGGGATTGAAGACAGATGGTCTAAGAAATATGTTAATGAGGGCTCTCGTTCCTTGCCAAAATTTTGGAATGAGATCGCATTATTTGTTGAAAATTTAACCTTAACATGCTGATGTTCCCGATCGTAAGTTCATAAACTTTTTGGCAAGTTGCCATTCGTTGAGCGGTGTATTCAGAGTGATTCTGAATGAAGTCAGATCGTTTTGGAATGGGGAAGGAGCGTTATATATAACGCCGAGTGGGATGTATCCGCTCGATAATTGTCGTGTTTTCTTACTTCTAATTTAATAGAACCTGTCTTCTGTGATATTTCTAGGCCGTTCAGTCGTTGAACCGAAGACTATACGGTGGAATTCATACAGTTTAGGGCAATTAATTTTGAACGTAGAATATCCATAACCCGTTTAGTTTCCTGATGGTAAACTTCAAGAAATTCAAGTTTTGATGGAAATACATGGGAAAAGGGACTCGTTAAATCTTTGTGAATCGGACTGGAGAGAATTGGTATGGACGAGGATGTAGGCTGACACGGGTGATTGCGATGAAAAAAGGTGAGTGGGGTAGGAAAACATGACAGATCGAGGGGAGGATTTCAACGTCAACTGCGATTATGTATTCATCTACCGAAGACTTTTCGCGTGAAACCAACCATCCCCCATTTCCTTTGATTGGTAACCCCCTCCTCCTTTTTCGTAGAAAATTGATCTGCGAGGCCCAATCAGGTCTTCAAACCGCCTCACAATCGACTGGTTCGAATTATTTTCTCAGCTCAATGGCATATGTGACGCACAATTGAACACGTTTCAAATTATAACGGACCTGTTTATGCTGGCTCGTTGCCACAATCTGCGGTAATAATTTTCTCTCGCGGATAAAACTACAATATCAAAACTGGGGAGGTGGTATTCATTTCTAAAAAGCTCATCATATATTGGATCCAATAAAATTGATGATTTACTATTTACTCTACAATCGCCATTACTTACCTACGTGCCTACATACAATCCTTATTAGGTTCAAGGACTCAATCCTTTCGCGGCGAGGGAATAAACGAAAGAAATGGAATTGTCCATTCTCACTTCAAAACCATTATAAGAGAAACATTCTTCCTCTCGAGCTCCCAGACTAATGAAACTTGGTCGGGCTTCGCAATGTGCTTATTCAACTCATAACTCCCATCGCACTCACTCTCTCTACACTGAGCGTGATCTAACTCTTACATATACTTCAATAAAATTATTATTACATTCTCTCTCGCTTCGCAGTACAATTCCCATTAGCATTTTCCATAAAATTCGACGTTGTTCTAGATCTTTTCCTGATTCGAGTAATTTTCATTTAGCTATGTTTGGTTGGTGGCTTTGAAATTGTTTGGCTAATGCATATACACCCCCTTTGTCCCACGTAACCGTTTTGGCGAGTACGCAAAGTTGCGAAACCCCAAAAATGTCATAATGGATGATGGTGAACTGCAATGTGTGGCAAATGAATTTTCAATGTTTTTCAGCGCTGATTCACCTGATGCTATTTGTTTCTTGATTCGACTCAATTTTTGCGGTATAATGACCAAAATTCGTTCATTTTACGTGAAACAATCCTCTTTTTTTAGCTCGCAGTTGCACATAAAATAATATAGGAATTTCGGAATAATGGTTGGCTACTAGAAGACAAATTGGTTATTGAAAAAAATATACGGTGATGGACAAGAAATAATCTCGGAAATTCGTGGTGCGATTGAGAATTTTGATTTTGCACAAAATATACCTGTAGATCCTTGCTGTTTACTGAATATTCAGAAGCGACAACAGGAGCTACACTTATATGGAGCTTCATATGTTTAGGATGTGTCCGTAGGAGGAGAAGTTCATTTTGGTAAACGTGATTTTGAATCTACCTCTCCCTCATTTGGTTCAAATTATAACACATAGGGCATTATTCACCTCCTGGGGTATTAAATAAATCATGCCGGTGAGGTAATTTTTTCCATGGTCAGCGTTTTTCCTTCTTCTCGAAGTGCGAGAGAAAAGAGAATTGGCTTGTACGAACGTAATAAAGGGAAAACAGGAGGAGGAGGAGGAGTAGATGGGAAAAATAAACTGATTTACTCACGTGAAGGGGTGGAAAAAAGGATTCCCCAACCTTACACTCTGGGGAAATGGAACAGCCCAGCAAAGAAATGTTTTCCCAATTAGACGCTCTTACCAATTAACGTCAACTCCTATTAGATTTCCTGAAGGTATTTTCTAAGCCTCTTAACCTTCTAAAGTGACTCAAATGGCGGATTCGAGCTAATTATGGATTTGAAAGGCGTTAACAAAGCTTCCCAGGGCGAGGAGGAGAGACCAAATTGATTAAGGACCTTCAAAAGCTACTCAAGATGCTTGAAAGGATTCCTTTGGAACTTTGGGACCCAAGTTGGTTGATGGGCTTTATTAAATATATTTCACCATCCGCCTTAGAAAATTCTCTTCAGAAGTGCAAAGCCATATAATAATGGCCTTCATTCCAACGAAAGCATTCACTGTTTCGATTCCGTTTAGTAAATGAAGGCTCCAAATTCAGACAAAAACAACGGCCCCTTATTCTAGGCGCTCTTTATTCTGTTGGCAGCCTGTTGAAACCCAATCTGAATCGATTCAACAGCCCAGTTCCCAGAAATTTTCCGGGAACCATAGTCAAATCACATTTCACCCACCTCTACCTCGCTTTTGAGGTTTTTGGGCTTTAAAGTTTCGGAGACCAGTTCGTTGTTACCTTTCCGTGGCGTCCCGTATAAATAGGTTGGTAGGCAAACAAATTGCCTTTATCCGACCGTTACGGTTCCGACTAATTACGTCGGCGACAGTCCAAAATTGTTGACCGTTGATGTTGGTGAACTTGAACTGATTGAACCACCGCCGCATCGTTTAATCAGTTTTGGTTAGTTATTCCTTGAATAATCTACCTATGTAAGCATCCCCAAGGTCATTGAGGGTCAACCGATTCGCCCCAAAATTTGACAGAAAACGTTTCATGATGTCTCGATCAAAACGCTGTAAATTATTTCACAGGGGTTGGTTATTCATCGAACCAGGCGTATGGAGACTAATCCCAATCGATTCAGCGTTCAAAATTTAGTGAAGAATGATACCCCACATATCTAGGTACCAGAAATCTCGAATACCTACTTTCGAAATAGATAGATAAATACCCATTTTGACCTCTTCCGGTGGGTGTCAATCCTTCTGGGACCCGTCCCATTGGATTCAGCGTGAAAAATGTAGTCGAAAATGATACCTCACACGCCTAGATCGCCAAAAATCTCGAAATCCATTTTTCGAAGTAGGTAGGTACAAATTTTGACTCCTATCTCCCCCAAATTTGATCCGAACGTGCTGAAAAGTTTCGAAGTTTAGATTATAGAGCCGAGAACGGGTTCTTGACCCGAATTTTAGATTTTTAGAAAATTTTCCACAGCTAGAATTGGCGCGGACGGCCTGCTAACATTTGCTTATTTTGTTCTAAAAACCCGACCAAAAACATTTTTGGCCCCAACTCGAGATAGAATTTTTGCATGAAAACATGGGTTGATTATTCAAGTTATAACAAACCAAAAAGCAAAATGTCCGTCCACCGTTTTTGGTGGTAGAAATATTTCTGGAAATCTGAAATTTTGGTATCATTTTCCACGATAGTTTGGACGTTGAATCCATTGGGAAGGGTTCCAGATCGATCGGTGCTCAATCGGCTCATCATTATTTCTAGAATGATACGTGTGTTTTGTAATATCGGGGATAATTACCTTTTTAGGTGGAACCATGGATAATTGAGCACACAAGCTCTGATGGCTTGATAATTCACACAATATAACTTGAAGGGGTCTGAGTGGTGAATGGAGGTGGTCTTTCGCTCTACTGTCGGCGTCCCTCCACGTTCCACGTTACAATTTTTGTATGCATATCGGCTGGGGGAAAAATACTTTCCAACTTTTACTTTTTACGTGAGAAAGTATGTCGATTTTCCGGAATGTCCGCCTGCCGTTTGATCCGAAAGAGCCCTCTAAAATGCCAAATTGGGAATTTCATACAAAGACCTCTTTCTGGCCCTATTTGTGCCTTTTTCATTTTTCACTTTCAGCCCGATAACCCTAACCGGTGGTGGAGTATGGGTGAAAGCCCGCATTTATAAAGTAATTTTTCGAGATATTTGGGGCTCTATGAGCAATTTGGCAACCATTTACGCACAATGTTTTTAATTGAACGGAATCGATTGGAATGGGCTCCTGTACGGAGGTTGGAAATGCGTGAATTTTGAAAATGAGGTTTTGAGGAGTTCTTGGTGGCGTGAATTTTGAAAATGAGGTTTTGAGGAGTTCTTGGTGGCTTACGGTCTGATTTTTGGACGCTGAATCGATTGACTTGAGTCCCAGACTGATCTCCGCATGTAAAGGATATTGTGAAAATGCAAATGGAAGAAAAAACTCTGAGTATGAGTTTGTTTACCTTTCAAAATACATACAATAAAGTACTCATGTGTGAGCACTGAACGATGAGTTTTCCTTCTCTTGCAAAAATTACCTAGAATAATTTGTCGAGTTTGGTCCGTCATCGACCATCATTTATCAATAAAACATGTTTGTTTGTATTTTCGGTTGTGATGAACTAAGTGAAAGACAAATGAAAGAGTCGTAGTCTCGAAAGGATGGTAATTAATACAATGACACGGTTTTCGTACGAGAGAACAAATGCCAACTGTCTAAAAAATGGACTCATTACTGAGTCAAACAGTAGCCGAGGCGGAACGAACACCTTCGAAAAAAATCTAATTGTCGTCGGTCATTCTAATGATTCTAGTGAAAAAGGGAACCCAGCATCCCCGCTTGATATAATAACTCATCTCGCAGTGGGAGAGCTTCTGGCGCTGCTTGTTAATAGCTTGCAGTCGAGAATTTATCGCGGGAGGACGAGTTTTTGTCAGGCCTCCCTTTTCCATCGTGCCCAGATGACTCCGTTTTTAGTACAATTAAGACCAAGGGCAACAATGAGAGGTTTTTGAGTTTCGTTGGATGCTGAAAAGCGACATGGCCTGGGCCGGAAATTCGCGAATGACGGAGCAGCATCAGGCCAAGAGCCTGGCTGGAGCTGAGAGATTGATTGCCCTGCGTTCGTGTTGTCCTCCAAAAGGTTTCCTAGGTTGGCTTGAAGACTTCTGGTTCTTCTTGAAAGAACTTCCAAACGTTGGCCTTCGCCGTTGAGCTAAAAAAACCTCTCATCTGACTGTACAGCGAGACCCTCCACCTACCCATTTATGCATTTCCACAAAACCCCGCACAATGATGACGTCTAGATCCTGGAACTGTGGCATTATTACCAGTGTTTATTTCGTCCGGATTTGTATCCCAATCTGTTGTAGAATCCCTTGATTGAAAGGAACCATCAAATTCGGGAATTTGGTTGGAAAATATATTGAAAACCACGTCTGCTGGTTCACGTTATCGTTACAATTAAGAATAGTTTTCATTACAATCAACTTGAATTAACTAAGGATTTTCTTTTCTCGATTGGAGAGTGAGGATGGAGGTCCCAGGGAAGTGGCTAAAGTGCTGAAACACATCCTTCTCTTCGTTGGTCAATTCGCGCCTCTGACCCTTTCAAAGGCACCAATAGTCTGCGTTAAGGTGGTATAAACGAAATCCTCTTTTCAACAGCCTGTTTCAAAGAAGGCGTGTATGTGGTAATGGACAGAAAAACAAGAGTGGAGAGATCGGCGAGGGAAGTGGCATGATTCCATCAATTTTATTCCAATGAGAAACTTATTTTCCCACAAATGTAATTTTAATGCGAATTAATATGGCAGAATATATTGCCATACAGCGTTGCTTCATTCCTCTATCGCTTCGGGCAGTACAACCCCTCAGATGCAACGCATAGGACGAAAATTGGTTGTACAAGGTCAACTTATTCTGGTCGGACATCCTAAATCACCTTTCCATCAATCAATCATTTTCCTGATCTTGATTACCAGCTCTGTTTATTTTCTTCTAGACATGCTCTTTTCACTTGAATTTGGCATCCAGTGTCATGCCAAAGCATTCGCTTGATTGGCACATGGCACTGGGGTATAGTTGGTCTTATAGGTGAAATTGACATGTACCGATTTGGCCACACTCAGCCTGATTCTCCACTTTGAATTTTAGCGATTGACTCAAAAACGTTTTCTGGTGGACTTCTCGTTAGTGTCTCCTATTGCCCAGATTGCAGTGTCATTTGAGAATGTGACTGTTGTGATTTTCTATGTTTCTGGCGAGTCACATGTGTTAAGCAAGTACAATAGTGGGCTATGTACGCTACCTTGCGGCACTCCTGCATCCTCCTGATCTTTGGGCTAGTTGATCCATCCACTGCTGGATACCTCACAGGATACCCTAGGTGGATGACCAAGACTAAGGATAGTCTTGAGCTTATGTTAGTGCAAGGAAGAGGAGCGCTCAGACCCCAGCTTAGGTCTCCATCCACCCTTTACCTTTTACCCCATCCACCCTCCACTCTGTACATCTTCAAGTCTGAATGTAACAGTTGTAGGTGCTCAAAGCATCTTAACCCACTCTAGCTATCGTCCTCACTTGCTAGTGGGTTGTACTTGAAACATAACACAGTCAAAATCATATTCAACATACGGATTTTATTTTGTTTGTTCATCATGTTGTTGTTTTATGAAAATTTAATGCACATTTAGTTAATTTTGGTTTGAAATTTCTCAAATAAACTGTATCATGTGAAGCACAAACATCTGTGTGAAGTGGACACTCATTCAGTGGTGAAACAACATTTCCGTGCATAACGGGCTTCCCTCGAACCACCGTACACGGGTTGCGTTGATTCTCCGACATGATTGCTCCC
>JADDOF010000223.1:0-24732 GCA_019603395.1 Cyrtorhinus lividipennis | reverse complement strand
TGGGAATAAAATTCGCCATTTGGTGCCAACGAATATTTGTGGTTTTGGAAACTGCGTGCTCATTCATTTGGGATATTATAAAATAATATTTATTCGCTTAGGACTTGCAGTTTAAGTTGGTACACCTCTTCCTCATTCCTGCACGGAGATCAGGCGTACTGAAAGGGGCCAAACCAAAGTCATGGCAATCATACTGGCAGCGGGCTATTCCGTTTTATTGGCAATCTTTCCAAGTTACCTGTTTATAGCGACCCTTATTAAGCTAATGATGCGAAACTACGCTCCGACTCACTTGTTTCATCCTACGAATTTATGGGACCCAATCACGATAAAAGCTCCACAAATTTATTATCGCTTGACAGATTTATTATTGAACGCGTTTGACTGTTTTCATTGCTTTCAGAACGTAAGGTGAAGGCGAAAGTGAAGTTATATTTTTGAAATAGGTAGGTAGGTACCCATTTTGACCCCACTCCGGTAGCCATCTGTCCACAGATCTTGATGGATTCAGCGTCCAAAATTTAGTGGGAAATGATACCTCATAGTTGTGATATTGTAGACAATTTTCTAAAAAATTTGAAAAAAAATTTCCTCAGGGACCTCTTTCCGGATTTAGTCGGTCCTTACAAATTTTCAATCACTGCCTATTGGAATAAATCCTAAACACTCCCCCCTCACTGATTTCCTCATACTATAAATTATAAACCGAAGAATTTGCAGCATTTTCTTTTGAAGCAAGTCTTCGCGCGCAAGCTCAGTCCAAAGAGATTAGAAATAAATAGTCCATCACACTTGAGTATAGTTCACTGCAAATCTCTATTACACCAAGAACATTAGGTTTAAGGGAGTGCTTACGTCTCACATCTCCATTTGAACGTGAGAAACTGTGGGCGTTTTCTCTTGTGGTTGATTACCCACTTAATATTTTAATTCATTTTTCAATAGTTTAGCAGCTCTCGTTAAGATGCTAGTGCAGGATATGTGCCTTCCAGAAGTAGTCGGTAGGTGGCGGTACTGTTCACTTCAATGTCGGTAGGAGAGGCCGATATAGCTCGACAGATTTCCATCGAAAACGTGTAAAACCGGAACAACCCCACGGCGGTTGGGCTGTGGAGACGTTAATGAAAGAGGTGATACGGGGGAGCAGAGCCCGCGGCCATGCTCCTTTCCGTTCCGGATCCTCAACCCCTCCTTCCCCGCCGTAATGCTCCTCGCCATCCTACACCCCAGGTGGGATAGTTGGGGAAGTGTAGTGGATCCATAGTTCCGCTGACCGCTGAAGTGGTTCCCCACCAATTCCAGTGGGACGGTCCGTGAGATTGTGCGTCTGATCCGTGAAATGAAGACAGGCTACGCCGATGGTAACACGGCGTGGAGGTTTCACCCCCACCGCAATGGGCACGGAAAGCCCGCTTTTCATGCCGAGTTTCCGAAACTGGGAGTGATGGGAATCAATGAACAAAACATCGATTTTTTGGTAGGTAAATCGATTGCTTTATAGTAGGGGACAAAATTCAATTGAAAAGGAGAAAATAATGAAATACCGTTTTTGGATATGACAATTATCAAAGAAAATAATGAGTCTGTTGCGTTTAAATGGTATACCAAACCAATTTACTCAGAAAAAATGATCAACTTCTACTCCATCCACCCCAGACGCGGATTCAAGGGGAGTTCATGACCCCCCCCCCCCCCCCCAACCAGGTAGAATTTTGAAATTTTGAGATGAACTAATTTTTTTTAAAATAAAAAATCTAACAAAATGAAGAAATTGACTAGAGCAATTGAAAAGACTTTATTGTTAATAGATTGAAAAAGTGAGAAAATTTAGTTCATTTTGTTTGTATGGTTATTTTTTTTTTTTTTTAGCTTTTGATTTTACCCTGTGACCCCCTCCGAAAAAAATTTCTAGATCCGCGCCTGAACCACCCAAAGACTTTGTTGTGTCAACTCAGCTACATGTCGACTAAAAGAATCTCGACGCATATTGGCCTTTATTAAGTGATGAAGCCGGCATTGTCATTCATGTTGGAAAAACTCGTGATTTCATTTGGCCTCCAATTACAAAGGGCCAACTTTTATCGTTTTCAATCGCCCATGCCTGCAATAATCCTTTTGGAATCGGTTTAGAGTAATCGTCAAGAGGCGAATGTTGTTTAGCGACTGACTTCAACGGAAAACTGCTGATGTAGAAGCTTCTGTTCGTGAGATGATTCCGACGTGGACGGAAAAGTGGGCAAGAGCCCGCGCAACGGATTAAGCCGATCCCAGGAGCGCTTCAGAAAGCCAGAGCTCGAGTGACAGGTTTCCTTTGGCGGTAAGCAGGCCACCCTGGACGCCTAATTACCGTGGCGAGTTAACTCCAATATACCTACGACGGCAGCCTGACGTCTGTGGGACAAGCAACGAGATGAAAGTTATAATGGCTCCGTCGATCTGTATGTTGTATCAAAACCTCCCTCCTCGCTCCGCTCCGGTTCGACCAGGTACCCCCTACCTGTGAGCCTCGTCTGGATGAGGGTACCTGCCTTCACTCTCATAGTAGCTACCTTCTACAGCGACTTGTATCTTCTGGGAGCTCTCATCTCGGCAGGGTAATATGTTCCGCGTAAATCATCAGCTTCCAGAAGATCCGCTTCGTCTTACCTTGCACCACTGCCTGTGTGATAAGCAGATTAGATTGGACGAGTCAGTCGGTTGATTGGAAAACAACATCAGATATGTAATGCCACGCCTACCTACTATGGACGTGATAGTTTGTAGTACAACAGTGCGGCAGCAAACCGCATGGTTTTGGGGATAAATCACAGATATTACCAGAAATCTCGATGACACACAATGGGTAGATAGGTACCCATTTTGACCGATAACCTCTTCCAGTGAGCGCCATTCGAAATCGAATCTCGAAAATCCATATTTCGAAATACACATTATGACCCCTATCCCGCCCAAATTTGGTCAGATTGGATTGAAAAGTTATGAAAACCAACTAGAGCTGAGAACCTGGCCCAAATTTCAGATTTTTGAAAATTTTCTACTGCCAAAGTCGGCGTGGACGGTGGACGGACATTTGACTTTTTTGATCTAGACACCTTGAAACGTCCAGAAATAAATTTTGGGCCCAATCGGAGACTTTTTGCATGGACTAGGTATCTATTATTTTTATTTATTTATTTACTTCAAATAATGCACCTTTTTTCTAAAAAAAAATCCGTATTTCCTAAATATATTGTTTGAACCAATCGGCACACCCTTATTTCTTTCAAGTAGGCGAGGGAAATCATTATGAGAAATCTGACGGATGGGGAGGGGTACCACACTCATTCAAACCATATTCATATCACCCCTACGTAATACGTAATATACTATAATTGATACATAGTTAGTAATTTTATCTCTCAGTATCGAATCAAATGTATGAAGTACGCCCACAAGGTATTTTTTGAAAATTAAGTTAAACAAAAGATTGAATAATATTAAGCTAGACGTTCTTATTCACACGTCTTGTATACATATCATTGATATAATTAAAAATTATTACAGATTGAAGACTTAGAGAAGAGCTTAGGTGGTACACCACTGTTACATGGGTATGAACCCGCCATTTTTCTGAGAAATGAAGCTCAAGTGATAATATTTCCACAAAAAAATCGCCGTAATAATCTTCACATTGAAAGAAAAACTATCATATTAACCAACTTTCTAATTTCCTGCCTCTCTAGGCTGCCTAACCTGGCCGCAGGGAAACATTCCCGTTTGTTGTAATTACATGGCCCTCATTCGCGTCATCACATTATATTGTCTCAAACTTTCATTGTATCTTATATTGATTTAATCGATTTTGCCACGTAGATTACGATAACGATAGGCTAGTTGGGCCAAAGTTGATCCCTAATCCGCTACCGACGTTGGGAATATGACCGCACCTACTTTAGTAGCAAATATAGGATTGGCTCATATCTAATAGTAATTGATAGCGCGAAATAATTTTATTATCGTGATATTTAAAGATATAATCTAGCCATTATTTTGAAATTGCGATTTAAGGTCCCGTCATTGGTATTCTCATTAACTATTCAAGTATTTATTATTTTTGTCCAGAAATGATATTGCAGTAAAATGTATATGTGAGCGTAGGGGGACTACACAATAACTTATGTCAGGTGGCACTTTGTAAAATCGAATATAATCAAATAATAAGACAAATAATAAACATGGGCCGCAGAACTCCCTGTCACCGGCGAACGTTTCCATCAGACTAACTGCGTCGTCGGATTCTTCCACCACCAGCTCAAAGTGAGTGGGGGAAGGGTGAACTGCATGGAGACCTGAGCAGGTAGGCCCTGGTTGAAGGGGTAGATCACACGGCCTTCCTGACAATAATTGCGACCACGCAATCACAGCGCCCCTGAATGGGAACAAACAAAACAAAACAGCATCAGTCCTTCAAAGAGGAACAAATGCCGCTAGCAAGGTGCTAAGCAGCAGCATACAGAAGGTAACAGGGAGAAGGTCATAAAGAACCTCAATTGAAAGCATGAAAGCAATGAACAATACACAAGTCATCAGCCTGCTGCAAGTGAGACAAGCAAGGCAATCACAGGATGGCATCACAGCCAACAAATGACCTGCCGAAAGCAAGGCCAAAATACGCAGCGGCCAAAAGCACAAACTGCAACACAGGATGGCATCACAGCCAACAAATGACCTGCCGAAAGCAAGGCCAAAATACGCAGCGGCGAATAGCACAAACTGCAACACAGGGTGGCAACACAGCCAACAAAACGACCTGCCAAAAGCAAGGCCAAAAGACGCAGCGGCCGAAAGCACAAACTGCAACATGGAGCAACTCCATCAATGACCCGGAGAGTACTGAGGAAGGCAGCAGGTGTACTGAGACAGAGACTGCCCTCGAGCACCCACATCGCAAGCGAAAAGTGAGGCCCAATGAGAACAGACACAGCGCAAGCGACACGTGCATAGAAACAGTGACAGAGGAGCGGACGCATCGCAAGCGAAAAGCTAATCCACACTCCATCATGGTAGTCCGCCCAGCACAACCACAGCTACCCCAGAACTACCCAATCGAGTCTCAAACCTTTCAGGGACTGGCAGTGGCCTCAGATGAGCCAACAGCCAAGGTGCTAATCTCAGTTGCATCAGGCACTTTACGTAGCCTATCATGAGCATACTTGTAAGTACGCCTTCCATCAATAGTCTTTAACTCATATCGATCATTAGGTAGTACCTTAGTAACTTGAACAGGACCAGAATATTTAGGATCGAGTTTCACAATATTCCGCTCTTCTCGCTTAAGAAGAACCAAATCACCAACCTTGAAAGGTTGCACTTTAGCTTTACCCTTATCAAAGAGTTTCTTACTGTACGCAGAATGTTGAACAATCCTGGTAAGCGCTCGCTCTCCCATAGAAGGAATATCAGTGCTAGATCTGGCTGAGCCCTGCACATTAAATGCAGTATCATCAGCGGCATCGCAAACAATCAGACCCATAGGTCGTGCTACTTTCCCAAACATCAATTCCATGGGTGAGAATTTAGTAACAGCATGAGGGGTAGAATTTAATGTTAACTGAATATCCCCAATTGAGTCTTGCCATGAACGATGCTGATCCATCTCAGCAACAGTCAACATGTGTTCTTCAATGTTCCCATAACCCTTTCAACCTGTCCATTGGCTCGGCTGGAGCCAGTTGCAATGAAGTGCAAGTTCTATCTGGGACTCTGAGCAAAAGTCTTGAAAGTGTTTTGAGGTGAAAGAACGCCCTTGATCAACCACTATCCTTTTCATGGGACCAAACAACGAAATTGTGGCTCGAACAGCTTGAATAGCGTTCTTAGCTTCAAGTTTGTGAGTAAGTTGCAATAGGCAAAACTTGGTGAACCCATCAATGAAAACAAATAGTCGCGCGCATCTTTTTGCCACTAAGCTTCCCTGTCAAATCAAGATGTACTGTGTGCCAAGGTTCAGCTACCTTATCAATAGGATGTAGGGCAACCTGACGTGATCCTCCTGAATCTCTTTTCGCCATCTTACAAGTCACACAATTACTGACAAATTTCCGAACAAATTGGGCCATGTGCTCGAACCAATAAAAATTGTAGAGCGTCTCGAGGGTCTTGTCTGCTCCAAGATGAAAAAATCTGCAAATTCTTACACACGGGTTGGTTAGTCTGTACAAGGGAGCCATAATGGATGAAAAGTTTCTGATGAACTTTCTGAAATAGGTGGCAAGACCTATGAAAGAACGCAACATTTTCAGGGTGGTAGGCGGAGGAACATGAGTGAGAGCTTCGACTTTGCGGGCATTTGGTCTGATCTCCCCATCACAGACCTCATACCCAAGATACGTTACTTTAGTTGTGAGAAATGAGCATTTTGCCAAGTTGAAGGAAAATCCCTTGGATGTAAGCAAAGCCAAAACCTCATCCAAATTTTTCAAAGCTTCATCACAACTTTCGCCTATCACAAGAATGTCGTCAGTGTACACAACAGCAAAAGTACTGGCAATGTCACCCAAGGCTGACATTACAGAATTTTGAAACGCGCTAGGAGCACTGCGCAATCCAAATGGGACTGTCAAAAACTCAAAATGACCATCAGCAGTAATGAACGCTGTTTTCTCTATGGATTCAGGGTGGAGAGGAAGTTGATAAAAACCTGAAAGCATGTCAAGCTGAGAATAAAACTTGGCACCTCGCAACCTTGCAATTTGGTCCTCAATCAATGGGAGAGGAAACCTCAAAGGAATTGTTATGGCATTCAGCTTACGAAAATCAACTGCCATTCTCCAATCACCTGTCTTCTTGGGCACAATCAGAACTGGACTCGCATAAGGTGATTGACTAGGACGGGCTATACCTGCCTCAACTAACTCAGCTACTCTGTCTCGAATCATTTCACGTTCTTTTGGGCTCATCCTGTAAGGTTTCTGGTAAATGATTTTTGTGGATCACTCAGCTTGATTTCCAGCATCCCTGTTGTGATACGAGTCTGTGGAATACCTGACATGAAAAACTCAAAATATTTTTTTTTTTATCAAGCTTGATCTGTGATCTGGAGAAAGATCAGTTTTGATTGTCTCAAATCGTGCTTGGCTCTCCACACATCCAACTAAGAAGTCAGTCACAGATTCATAAGAGTCAATTTCCGATAGAAAATCGCAAACACTACTACCATCTTCTTGAGCATTAGAGGGTGAAAGATTTTGACCACTCCCTGCAGAACTTTCCACGACAAGGTCAGCAAATTGATTAGAAATCATGATGGCCCTTTCAGGAATTGCATTTGTCCTCAGAAAGCACCCATTAGCCGAAATAATCATCTCTAAACTGGGCGAGAGAATTTCACGACCAAGAATCATAGCACAAGGCAAAAGGCAAAATCTTTCACTAAGTGAAAGATGATGTCAAGGTTGATGTCATTAATCAAAACATTCACCTCCATTTGGGCAGTGCACTTTAGAGATGATGCCCCCAATCCATGTAATACTACTGATCTGAATAATTTTGAACCCTCAAATTGTAAACTAAACCTCATTCCCATGAGAGAGCATTCGCTACCAGAATCAAATTGGTACAAATACAGTTTACCTTTGTGGGTTAGAGTGCCAGATGGATTCACTTGGCAAAATCCAACATGCTTCTCCGTTGGCTTGGCAGCTGGCTGGGAGCTTGAAGCCTTCTTGAGATGATGGGCCTCTTCTTTCTTGGGACAGCGGGAAGAAACATGTCCTTTGGCCAAACAGGTGTAGCACGTGACGTCACTAGTTGGGGTTGTGAAGGAAGAAGCTGTTTGAGTCCTTTCCGAAAATCAGCTGATCGATGAGCAGAGGGAGAGCGAAGTGGAGATACTGATCCCCAGTTCCCAGAAGGCCCAGTTTTATGAGGTGTTGAAGGAGAAGAAAAAAAAAATGTCCCCTCTTCGAAGATACCTGGTCATCCACAGAACCCAAGGGTCGTTTGTAGTTGAGAACTTTCATCTCCCTCAATAAATGCTCACGACCTTGTATCTCCTCAGTGTATGCCAGCCGGCGCACTCTGGAGTCTGTTTGAGATAGCTGCCCCACCACGGCGGCTACTGCTATCTGCTCGCGTGTCAACCCCTTCCAACTAGCTGTGAGCTTCTGGATCATGCGCGAAGCAAAGGTGACGTAGTTTTCGTTGTTGTCCTTGGGTTGCGATCTCAGAAACGAAAAAAATACGCACGCAGGCGTGTCAGCCGCGTCCCATTGCGTTAAGAAAGCAGATTTGAAGGCGTCCCAAGTGAGATCGGGACTGGCAATGGACGTAAACCATGTGGCGGCTTCACCTTTTAATGATTGTCCGAGCGACAATACAAGGGCTCCACTTTTCATGTTCTCGTTTAAGCAACATTCCACTGTCGCACACCATGATTTAGGATCGACACCTTCGTGTTTTGGATCAAATTCAGGAAGCTTGACGTAACTGATATTGGAAGATGTACCTGGGTGAGTAGGTGTCGACATAGCTCTTTCCAATAGTCGTTCCAATCGCCGATTCTGCTCCGACATTTCGCGGTTTTGTGCCTCCAATAACGAAATAATACGATCCTTGGAAACCTCTTCATTACGCGGAGTTCCCGGGCGAGAAAAGTCCCCCACATCATCCATCTCTTCCGAATCACCACGGCATTCAGGGTCCATGATCCCACTTCTGATGTGAGCGTAGGGGGACTACACAATAACTTATGTCAGGTGGCACTTTGTAAAATCGAATATAATCAAATAATAAGACAAATAATAAACATGGGCCGCAGAACTCCCTGTCACCGGCGAACGTTTCCATCAGACTAACTGCGTCGTCGGATTCTTCCACCACCAGCTCAAAGTGAGTGGGGGAAGGGTGAACTGCATGGAGACCTGAGCAGGTAGGCCCTGGTTGAAGGGGTAGATCACATATATATGTGTTCAAAAAATCGAATTGTCACCCCCAAAACGATCCTCGATACCGAATGACACTGCTTCGTCTGCGTATGTGGGCTCTCCGCTTCATATATGATTCTTTTTGGTTTTTTGGAAGTCTTGCGTCATTTAGTGAGGACAATGATGAACATGGGATTTTGTGTTTTTCGTGAAAGCCCATCAAATATTCCTATTGTGGATTGTTGATGCTCAGATTGGAAAGCCAACACGTGTGATCTGAGGGGGGGGGGGGGATTATGACTCACTCAGGAAGACAGAGACAATGAACCAACAGAGGGTCAGGACACGGATTTGAGCGTCGTAATCCCTTCGGTAGAACGTTGTGAAGAAAACTTCGGTTAAAAATCCCTTCATCCGACTTTCCCAGACTCACCTACAAGGGCGAACCCTCCCCAAAAATCCCCTTTTGATCCGCCCCAATCGCAGTCTCCCCTTCTGACGTCACCGGCAGCTCCGTAATTATCCTAAGGAGAACAATATTGAGAAAGACCCTCGCCCCCAAAACATAATAATAAAAGCGCAACCTTTCATTATTTCTTCAGCTCTTCAACAAAAACTCATTTCCCCGTGTGTGGATTGTTGGATATCTGATCATCAAATGTAATCTTCAGGCTGAATGTGAGGGCGTTTGTCTTCAAGATACTGCACTTATCATTCACTGGAGCCTACGTCTTGAGTGGAACAGGAAAACAGAATGGAATTCACATTCAACTTTTTGCATATGTTGTACAAACAAGCATAAATACGAACAGTTCTTATGTATTGTCTTTTCTATTCACATTGATGAAACCTTCAATTATTTATTTTTAAAGATTTTCGTTCGCGTCTTCGACCTTGCCTCATTTTGCCTATATGAGATGGTTAATAGAATTTTAAACAGCCCGTGGAGAGAATGAATTTGAACGTTAAAATACGGTACCAAAACCATGCGCGAAATTAAGGCCATTCAGGTAAAATTCGTCGATTTCACACTAAAAACCCCACTACGACGCTATGAAATCTGAATAACTTTCACAGCCCTTTCCACCCACAGTAATACTGTAACGATTTATATTCTTTGTTAAATAATTTATTACAATCGTTCACTCAAATACACTGTCTTTGTTCACACACTTACTCAATCACAAAGCACAATTCACTGTTGTAATGCGGTTGTCGCATGATTTATAACAGGAAGCGTGGTACTTGTCAATTAGACCCCCTCCCGAGGGTAACCAACTATCCCAAACATGGCGTGATGAATCGATTTTCTATATATCGATATATATATAACCTCCACGTTAGCGGTTAACTTTAGTTTATATAGTTTTAGTTAGTTTTTTTAGTTATAGTTTTAGTTTTAGTTTATATAATTTTAGTTTATATTTAGTCTTCATAAATGGTTATTACCGTTGAAATAAATAAATAATTCTGAAATATGTTAAAGTTGGTGCAGGTTACGTTGCGATATATCGTATATATCGCTGTGCGATATATCGCTTTCCAACGGGAAGGTTACGGTGCTAGTAAACAGGTCACCCTCGGGAGGGGTTCTAATTGACAAGTACCGGAAGCGTTATATTTGGACTCTGAACTGAACTGAACTGCGCGTCGTTCCTGGGTCCCTTTTCTACTGGCTGCCTTGGCTGAGAACCTTCTCGAACCTTCCCTGGTTCTGGGAACTTGACAGCCAATTCAATACAAAGCACAAATGTTCGAGAGGGACCCTTAGCCCTCCACAGGTCGTTGACCCTGCAACGCCGGCGCAGGTGCCAGCTCGCAACAATATGTATAGTACCATTGAAAATTGGAGGATTGAAGAAAGTTTTATTGTAACTGTCGCCGTAAAGCGGTGTAGAATCATATTTTCTCGCGAGTATTTCTTGATAAATCAAATTCCTACCACCTAGTGTCCCCAGGTAACCTGGGTATGTACGAAATCAAGAATACTGAAGTAACTCACCCAATAATCTGGTGTCTAGGTGCGATACTTGATACTGAAGTAAACTACTTTGTTCTCAACAAGGGATGTATTTCTTCAGTTTCTTCAGAGGAAACCAAGTATTTGAAACAAGATGAATTCAGAAGATGGGTTATTAGCAAAGCTTAGTATTTCAGAGGAGAGCCAAGAAGACAAGAAGGAGAGAGCGGCGTCCCAAGATGGCGTGCCTTCAAGTAGAAGTTGAATCAGCTGAAACCCCTGCCTTCCTGATGGGTAGTGAGGGCTAGTATGTCAACTCATTCACGATATACTGGGTAGTATAATTATGAACACGATATTGGCTATTCACGCCATTCCCAATGGTGAGAAATCAACGGGGAAATTGGGAAGACATCTACCACTTTCATTTGGCAGTAATGCATGTAGTTTTAACGTTTTTGTTCCCCAAGGGAAGTGGTGTTATCTTCAAAAAGTACAAACTCTCGTCTTTAGTCAATTTTGCCCCCTAATTGACTTACTATTTGGGATGATCCAATACTTTATGGTCGGGATTAAGGCGTTTTAGGCGTTCTTTCCGTCTGTAATTCCAGATTGAACAGTATGAAAAGAAGGTGGGAGGGTACTTGAGTGAGGTAAGGTAGGGTAGGGGTTTGAGGTCCCTTAAACAAATCGTTTAACTAGGTTTTTGTGAGAATGAGCTCTCGGTTTCTAGGAGGTTAACGATCGTAAATGCGACCTCATCTGCACGAGCAATTTACACGTGAACACTGAAACGTTTGTCCGTGCCAACAACAATGAACCAACGAGGAGAATACAAGCATTGAGTAAAGAGTTCGATTGTTTAGGGGTTTGTATGTTCAAGTGTATGTAAAGAGAGGAGAGGGTAAGACAATTTTTCCTGAAATCAGGTAATTTATCAAAACCTCGGACCAGGCGCATGGAGACTCATTTCTTCAACATGGGAAAAATGGGGGAAACAGTGGGTATAGTGGGTCCCGGACCCATTCCAATCAATTGAGGGTTAGGTCGCCAATGCAAGACTTACTGGCAAATAAACAAAATTTTGTTTCAAGAAGTTTTATTATTAATTTTATCAAGTTTTATTCCCACTTTTCGTATCTGCCAAATACAGAAATAAGCATTCTTGAGACAAGATAATAAGAGACCTTCATGAATCAAGTAGTTAGGTAATATACAGGATGCGGCAGCGTAGCTTCCTTTTTTCAAATATTAATAAAACACATTGTATGAAACAGAAAAGTTTCATTTTTTTAATATATTGTAAGTACAAACAGATAGTTTTGTTCAACTTGGTTTTGAAGTTCAGTTAGGTAACGTCCCCACTCACTATAAACTGGGTCGATTTCAGGCATTTGTCATAATTCTTACCAGCATAACAGGCGATAGTGTTGGAAATTCCTTCCTGGGTGTTGTTATTTGAATCTTACAAGGTCCTTGGTTTATCAAAATTGAAATTTCAAAAAAACCAACAGAAAAAAATCACGAAGGGCCAATTTGGGGGAACGGGCCGGCCATTCCAAGTCACCCTTGATTGATACAAGGCAATTATTTCACCCAGTGTGTAGAGAATGAGGGACGTCACGTGACTGATTTGATCTTTAAAAAACCAAGTAAAACAAAACGTTATGTTTGTTATGCTATATTGAAATCACAGGGGTTGGGTTATTCATCGGACGCATGGGGACTCATTTCAATTGATTCAGCGTCCATAACCTCTTCCAGTGGATGCCAATCGTTCTGGGACTTTTTTCATTGGATTCAGCGTCCAAAATTTAGTGGAAAATGATACCCCACACACCTAGATAGAGAAAAATCTCAAAAATCCATTTTTCGAAATACACATTTTGACCCCTCCCCCACCCGAATTTGGTCCGATCTGGATGAAGAGTTTCAAGGACCAACGAACGGGGTATCTATTGATTGATGTATCTATTACCCATTTTGAATATATGTGTTTTCGATATTTCTGGTACCTAGGCGTGTGGGGTATCATTTTCCACTAAATTTCGGACCCTCAATCGATTGGATTGTGTCCAAGACCCGCCACACCCGCTGTTTCCCCCATTTTCCCCATGTTGAAGAAATGAGTTTCCATGCGCCTGGTCCGAGGTTTTTATTATTTTTATTTCTGGTCTCAGTTGAACTACAAAATAATTATGAAACGTGAAGATATGCCTTGAAGTTGATTTGGGTAAACACTGACTTTTTAAAATTTGTTTGTTTGCATATTTCTTGATCAGCTAAACATGGCGATAAGACCGGCACATAACATTTTGGTTGGAATGCCATTCAAAAAGCGGCCAACACATCTCGACAACTTGTATAGGTTCCCCATTATTATGAGGGAAAGAATCTTGCAGGCCCGATTCCAAGTTCTATCATCGTCACAAGAACGATAACGAATGAATCTGGGGAAAGTCGTTGGAAAGCTTCCAAAAAGCAATAAAACCGTCTACCCGGTCTACTACTACTTGTGCCTGATGCTCCTCCGGTAATATATGAGGAAGATGCAAATCATAACCTCGCCCAGGCTATCCGACCAGTTTGACAGAGGAACAGATGCAGTAAATCTGAAGAAGTCCCTTCTTCTGACAACCCCATCCTCCGAATCACGGGATCCGTTTTTTCCCCTCCTCCTAAGTTCCCTCGACATCTCCACGACGTCAAAACCCTTTTCCCCTTCAGAATCGAGGTCCTGTTAGGTAATTGACCGACCGTGTGCGAATTCATAAATCGTTCGGATGATTTAATAATCTCGCTTCTCGGCGCTTGTACAAGCGTGGGAGCGGTAATAAAAGGGGTTTGATAACTAGGGGAACCGGCGAAATGAGGAATCGAATGAAGAGAGCGAGAAAATCGAATTAACACCGCATTACAAGATACGAAATCTGAACAATAACTCTACTAACATGGACCGTCAACCATTATAATTCATTTTTTAAGAGAAAAACATTGAGTGCAAGTCCCATTGTCTTTTGGCCCATATCTATGACAGTTTTCTGTGTAAATTTGCCAAGAGTCTCGAAGGAATTCCTAAGTATTTTTAAGCCCGTAATCAATCCCATCAATAGGTTAGGAGAGATTTCCACAATCACATAATACTATTTAACGCATGCTGGAATATTTTCAAGTTAATTTTTCTTCCTCAATTTACCTAAATTGGAGCTCAATCCATTCGTCCATACATAAGAATGGTGAAATATAATAAATTCATCATTCATTCATTCGTTCATTGTTTGTGAACAAATCACAATGGTTTTTACGAGGTTCATCAACAGCCCAATATTTGATTGATTGATTTATTAATCTGCCCTGCATTAGGCTAAAAGCCCACTCTTCCTGCAGGACAGATACACTTCATAAAATAACATGAACAAAATTAGTCAAGATTTCATAATAATAACATCAAATATAATGTAACGATTTATGTTCTTAGTAAATAATTTATTAACAGTCGTTCACTAGAATACACTGTTCACATTCGCGTACTTACACAATGACAGAATCACAATACACGGTTGTAACGCAATTGTCGCACTATTTATAACGCGGCACGGCACGATTTATAACCGGAAGCATCTATATCCGGACTCCAAATTGAACTGAACTGCACGGCGTTTCTGGGCCCGTTTTTATACCTGCTGCCCGGTCGAGAACGTTCTGGGATGAATGGGGAGGTTCCCGAATGTTCGAGACCCTTAATCCTCCACAGGTCGTTGACCTTGCGACGCCAGCAGCCCATTTGACCGGCGCCGGTGGGAGCTCGCAACAATAACATACCTAATTTCTGCTTATTTCAAAACTAATAACTGAATTAATTAAATAATAATAAAAATAAATAAATACTTCAAATACAACATTATGATTTTTTCTTGAACACTAATCTCTAACCATCAGCTTTTCAAAATACCTCTGTTTGAATTGCGTCACAGTTTTTGCATCATTGAAGAGCTCCACATTGTTATTGAAGATCCTTATGCTATCTATCAAAAATGATTTACTATAACATTCATTAGATTTTTTTGGGTATTTCTAAGCAGGTCTCCTTCCTTCTTGTTGTCATAGCACGTTGTTGTGATAAATTTTGATATTTTTCGTACAAGCAATATTATTTGCGTTTTGTAGCTCGAATGCATTTAAATCACCATTTTTTACCTTGAGATCCACAAATTTGTTCATTATTCACCACATTTTTCGGACCCACAGTACAATTTTCAGCGGATGTGCTATTTGTAGTGGTGTCACTCTTATCAACCCAATCATCACATTCCAAGCGCATTACAATTTTCGGTATTTTAAATTAGCCCCTTTGACGAATTTGATGTAGAATTGCAATTATTAAAAAAAATGTATTTTGGTGCTTTAGTATTTTTTTAAAAAATAAGTATTGTCAATAGTTAAAGGAATTGTAACGGAATATTAATAATTTTCTAAAAAATGTATTTTTACAAGGTACCTTTTACTTCACAGTGGATTAATTTGTTTAATATATTTTAATTTTCTCGAAGTTTTAGGATTTGTAACCATGTTTAATACTGTGTTCATTTTTAGGATTACCGAAGGCTCATTTTGAGGCCCCAGTCTCTGGCTCTATAACTTTAGCTGGGGTTCTATCAAAGCCAAAGCTGGTGGCAAGGGGGGGTATCTGGTTTTTTTTTTTTTTTAACGTATACGTATTATGGTGTCTAGATCAAACTATTGAGACTGTCCCCGACTGATTGGCGACCACCGGAGGTGGTTACGGGTCAAAGTGAATTTACGAGATTTACCTATTTCGAAAATGGGTTTTTCGAGATTTTTGGGTACCTAGGCAAATTTTGGACCCCGAATCGATTGGAATGAGTCTAGGACACTCCACATTCATCCCCCCCCCCCCTCCCTCTAGTATTGTTCCAAGAGATGATTGAGGAAACATTTGCAGCGTTTTCAATGGTGCAATGAGGGTTACTCTGTTTTTGTGTCGAACATATTGAATGTAGTTCACGTGAATGAACTGTCATTTAGCTAATTGTATTAAATTGTATTCTATCGTTCCACAAAAACGACGTTACATTCCGCAAATGTCAGACCCTTCG
The DNA here is from genome assembly GCA_019603395.1 of Cyrtorhinus lividipennis. NCBI lineage: Eukaryota > Metazoa > Arthropoda > Insecta > Hemiptera > Miridae > Cyrtorhinus > Cyrtorhinus lividipennis. The sequence goes on along the minus strand of JADDOF010000223.1, from coordinate 8,752 downwards.
GTTGTATCTATCATTGTACCGTCAAGTGGAGCTGAAGGCTAATTTTGTGTGTCGTCTCGGCAGAGAATGCTGCTCGTCAGTCCTATGAAAAGGGGATATCACCTAGGCTCAATAGGGTGGAGGGATGAAGAAAAGACCTGAAAAAAAAAGAAAGCAGGAAGGAAGCAATTTCGGGAAGAATCGTTTTTGGTGGGGGTAGAAGAAAACATCGGTGATGATTGCGGTGGGAGGATCCCACATCCCGCAGTCCCGCAAGGCCTCAAAGGCTCGTCCGGATGGTAGGTGTACAGTGACAAGGGGATTGCCTCTCTTTGCACCCCCCGAGCTACTTGAGAAGCGGCTGAAGCCTAGCAGACATTGAAAAGAGCAACAAGGTATCAACAAACCGAAAAATCCATTGACGGACACACCGGCGGTCCGTGTTTTGTCAGTTGAAAGCGGTTTGCCGTTTTGAAGCGTTGTTTGTAGATCAGGATAAACCTCACAGCCAAGAGGTCTCATATTTACTTTTTCCCTTTTTTTCTCTCTCTTTCTCTCTCTCTCTCTTCTACTACCCGTGACTTGTCGTCTTGGATGCCCATCTTCTCCCCCTACAACGACCCGAAACAGAACTGTATTGATATTACCCGCCTTATTGCTATGAACTACACCGTCAATAAATTGGTACTTTTCGCTTTTTGTCCCTGATTTTTTTTGCAATTTTTATTTAAATGTTTTGTATTATCGATGAAAAATAAATTAATGCTGCTTCAAGATAGAAAACTGAAGACTCAAGATAAAGACTCATAATTTAATCTCCCCTTAACAATCATATAATCGTTATCAAACTCCATGTTTGGCTACCTATTTTGAATATTCATCGACCTATTCGACATAGTTCGACTACTCCTCCTCCATAGAGTCTGTATAGTCCGTAAATTATGGCACCATGATTGTTAAAAACAGAAGGGATTATTCGTGTGAATAAGGAGCGCGTTCTGGCGGCAGTACCTTGAAAGCTAAAGAGCATTAGATTTATTTTTGTTATTTTCATGTTTCAGTCCAACTGCCTCTCGTTAACACGTTCGCTGCGGGTCACGCGCTCAGCGCGTGAGCTCTGTTCCAATGTGTGCGTCGCACGCGCCTGGCGCGTGAAGGTAGCCTTCACTTCAGATCGCTCCTCCAATATACCAGAAAGTGAAATGGAACATATTTCTATTTCCCGCGCCAGTTTTGAACCTTCTGAAGGTACTGTCAACGTCGGAGTCAGCTGGGGTGTTGCTAAGATGCAAAAAGATAAGTCCGAAATAGGGGACTGGTTTGGAGTTTTCTTGCCATTTTGCATAGTTTTCAGTGTTCCCGCGTCAAGATTTCTTTCAGTGCTTCGCTTTAGTACACGGAACACATCGATGCAAGTAGTTTACTCCAAGGTAAATAGGCGCGTGAGCCGCACTGGGCAGACTTTTATAAAACCGATTAATACACGAACGCATGTCAATTTTTAGGAACCCCAAGAGAGGACCTATCTACCCATTTTGAATGCATTTTCGAGATTTATGGTACCATCATGGCGTGTGGGGTATCATTTTCTACTAAATTTTTGACCCCGAATCGATTGGAATGGGTCCGGAACCCGCCAAACCCACTGCCCCCCCCCCCCCCCCCTTCCCCAGTTTATCCATGTTGAGGATAACAGTCTCCACGCTCCTGGTCCCAGGATTTACGACAAATGACAGTGACTGCCCTGGGCCCAAGGCTGGACCAATTGAGTCGAAGTAATTGCTCTCATATTGTATTTTTGAGAATCCTTCAGGGGCTTGTACCTATTGTTTGACTAGGACGATGACTGGTTACCGGAACGACCGCACTTACGCTCCTCCCTCTCTCAACTCGTCGACACGACCCCAAAGTAAACACGGATTGTGGAATTTATTTGGTGCTTGTAGCGATTGTAAACAGAAAACTAAATGCAGCCGACACACTACCTTTTACCCTAGTCTAAACTATTCGTGAGCGCCTGTGACTCGTCACTAACCATTAGCTGAGGTAATTAGTTACACGTTGCATGTAAACACAGTTCATCCAACACTCAGTCACCGCTCGGCTCCCTCGATCACTTAGGTCCTGGCAACTGATGGCTTGCGACCCTGGCGAATCTCTTCTCCAACGACTTGGGCTTCTTGAGGCAATTTTGGCTGACTTGTTCCTTGTTGGAGGATTAGGTTGAATGCGACTCAGTCAGTACACGTTGCTAATCAAGAGACCAACCTGCCCACCTAAACAACAAAGCGATTCCTTACGCAAATGAGGCAAAGTATGTGGAAATGAACTTAGATGGAAGAACACGTCCAGGAAGACAAACAAAGTTGAGCTAGCGACGAAACTCAGAAATATGCTAAAACGGGTGCATTGTGCACCGATCAGCCATGACAATTAGAACAAATTACTCCTGTACAGTAGGGTCTAATGTTTCATAAAAGGTTTCATAAAATCTACATCATCTTCTATTATTGTACTCAAGTTTCATAATCTGTTAGAAATAAGTATCAATGAACGATCTCAGAATAAAAAAAAAATTCTAATCGATGGTTAACAATATCGGATCAATACGGCCAACAGACTCATCCTCATTCTTCAAAGATTTCTTTCAACTTATCATGTCAACGAGATCCAGGGGTTGCCTCAACCGCTAGAGAAACTCAAAAACAATGTTGTTATAAACCGGCAAAATATTGTTATTAAATTAATATACTTGGAAGCCTTCTGAACTGGATTACATCTTCCTTCTCTCGGTATGCGTCAATACAGAATGGTTGGTTATCCTTTGAATAATCAACCTATGATTTCAAGCAGAAAGTCAATCTTCGACCCAAACTTTGTTTCTGGACGTTTCATGGAGTCTAGATCAAATTATGAAAATGTCCTTCCGCCGTAGCTAGGCGTGTGGGGTATCATTTTCCGCTAAATTTTGGACGCTGAATCGATTGAAGTGACTCCCTATGCTCCTGATCCGAGGAATAACCATTTCCTGTGAAGGAATATGCAGCGTTTTCTAAAATTATTTATTCCGGCCAATTTATCTATGGGCTGGCCTCCATCTCAAAGAAGTCCAAAATTTAAAGATGAACCGTAAATATCCGTGATTGGCATCAAAACTTATACGTGGGGTGGCGAGTACGAATAAATTCAGTCGAGTTGTTTTGGCAAATATTTCCTTCCATACTGGGTGTATTTTACGATAAATCGAACATTTTACTACGTTTTTAGTTCTACAAATGGAATGTTGTCGAATCTATTTCCGTTAGCGTTCGAACGTAGAACCGAGCAAAATCCGAAAACATGCTAACATGAATATAAAACAGCGACGCTTCTTCTGGGCTATCTGGCTGTTGTTATCACGAAATTAGACGATCATAAAATAGCCAGGTCCTCACTAAAATAACCAAATTATTTTCTTTAGAACAATGGGAGTTTATTTAAGTGAAGAGGTGAGCGGAGAGATGAAAATAGTTCAGGGCTCGACGCGATGGGAGGACTATTTACAACAAGTGAATCATGATTGTTGAGCCCTTCAGCTGCGTGCCTTTGTAAGGTATACAGTGGCTAGTTGCGACTGTGTGTACTTATAAGTCAAATTATCTTCTGACCGGTGAGTTCACTCACCATTCTCGCATGTAAGGGCGATCGCAGGAGTCCAGGAAAGATGTTCTATGTTCGGCAAAATTTAAACGACGATATGGATTCAAACGGCTGTTTGTGTTCGGCATACATCTCATTTGACGAAAAACAAGCAAGTGTACGACAGTCTGAATCGCAACTCCTGTAGGAAGTATAAAGCCGGAAAATTCAGAGAATTTCACCGAAGCAAAAAACATTAATTTCCCGTCTTCAAAATATGTCGCTACTACTACGTCAAAAGCTACGGTTGGATAAATATATCACGAATTATCGGCGACTTATCTGTACTTTATATGTATATTATGTGTTGCACTTGTATGGCACGTGATTGGAACGTGAACGTACTCGCCCTAATACCATGAAAATTACATTATAATTTACTATAGCTGGAACGTTTTATATTTTTCAGGTTGGTGAAGTCACTTCTTTCAAGCTCTCAACGGTAAGCCGTAAGCTATTGACATCAACTCAAGTATTATTTCATCCCTAAATAACTATTGGGAATGAGCTTCAAGCGTTCGACAAATACCCTAGGACGAGTGATACCTCAAAGTGCAATTAGTTCAGGTTGCAGGTGAACAAAATTGCAGACTGTACAAGTTGTTTTATTGTAACAAATAATGTTCATAAGATTTATATTCAAAACGCTGCAAATTATTTCACGCGGATGGTTATTCATCGGACTAGGCGCAAGCAGACTCATTTAATTTCATTATTTTATTTTTATTTTTTATTTTTATTTATAATTGATTTAGGGTCCGAAATTTAGTGGAAAATTATACCCCACACGCCTAGGTACCAGAAATCTCGAAAAAACACATTCGAAATGGGTAGATAGGCACCCATTTGACCCATAACCTCATCCAGTGGGCCCCATTCGTTCTGGGACCCATTTCATTGGATTCAACGTCCAAAATTTAGTGGAAAATGATACCCCACACGCCTAGGTACCATAAATCCCGAAAACACATATTCAAATGGGTAATATATACCCAATTTGACCCATAATTTCTTCCAATGGGTGCCATTCGTTCTGGGACCCACTTCATTGGATTCAGCGCCCAAAATTTAGTGGAAAATGATACCCCACACGCCTCGATTGCCAAAAATATCGAAAATCCATTTTCCGAAATACACATTTTGACCGCTACCCCGTTCAAATTTGGTCCGATCGGGTTGAAAAATTTTGAGGACCAATTAGAGCCGGAAACGGGTCCCTGACCAAAATTTCTCATTTTTAGAAATTTTTCTATTAACAAAATCGGCGTGGATGGTGGTGGAAATTTGCATGATAACATAGGTTGGTTATTCCTTGAATCCCGATAGGACAGAGTATTTATTTATTTATTTTTGTTTGCAAATTTTGTAATATGAATAAATAGATTTCATTATGGAGTGTATTAAAATGAAACTTCAAAGTCCAGCGCTTACTTGGGAGGACTTGTTGCCAGTAGGAAGCACTTTAATGCATTTTGTGCACCTTTGAGGCGCATGAGCTGGGCTTCAACTCCTATCCATTGCCATCGTTTTTTGAATGTTGTTGTCCTCCCTGTGCATATCAGGCGGGGGTGAAGAAGACACATACCCACATATGTTTTTGGTCATTTGTATTTTTCAACAGAGGCCCAGTGGGATTGCTTCAGTCCAATTCAGTGACGTTGGGCGTAGCGTCGGCTTATCCCTGACACATCTGAATCCTTACGTGCACTACCAATGCAGTTATTTATTCTAAGGCCTCTTTCATGATTGGCTGAAATATAGATAGCAACTGAAAGACCATCTAATATAAAAGCGTGTTTTCTGCCAAAAAGTGACTAAACCTTATAAAATCTCCGTGAAGTCCAGTTGGTGGGATATGGTCATTTTGTCCCATCGAGATATCTTGTGAGTTGATTGGTGGTATGTTCCCCTCAATGCGGAAATCCGGAACATCCCTCACGAGATTGCACGGTCAGCGGGATGTCTGATGGTCACCTGCAGCGACTCGCTCTTGAATCCACTACTATAAGGTACCGAACTATTCTGTTGTGTCCCAACTACTGTGGAAGAGGCGTGAAGATCCCCTTGGAAACCGAACATTGGACGCTTTCACGTTTTCAAACATCCTTTCTCGGCCGTCTCTTCAAATCGAAAGAGGAAAAATGCGGGTCCCCTCTGTTCGGTCCCACTGAGGGGCTGAGCTGTGGGCCTCTCGAAAACCAACTGTTCCACCAGAGGATTCTAACAGATCAAGTCAGCCGTGAAAACAGAGCTTTTATGATGTTACTAGACGTGAAGCATCAATTATTCATAATATCCTGCAGCCTCCACGTCATCCTCTGTTTCCTTTTCTTCGAGTGGTTCAAGAGTGCGAGGGTGCGAGGGGGTTGCTTCATCAAAAATGAATTGGTTCATAATTCTCATTGTAATTCCATCCTATTTATCTGTGTTTTAATGGATTGATTTCTTGCCGACTAATGGACCCCGCGAACAAACCCTGATAAGATCGGGAAATAATCAATGTAACTAATGTAACGTATTCTCTAAGATGATAATATCTGTTATCGCCTTTATTGGTTGGTTATTCCATAAATAATCAACCTATGTTTTCATGCAAAAGATGAACCTCTCCGATTCGCCCCAAAATTTTCGGGACGTTTCATGGTGTCTAGATCAAAAAAGGTCAATGTCCGTCCGCCGTCCATTGTCCGCGCCATTTTGGTAGTAGAAAATTTTTCTAAAAATCTAAAATTTGATCAGGGGTCGGTTCCTCCTGGCCGAGACGGGTCCTCGAAACTTTTCAGCCCGACCGGACAAAATTTGGGCGGGGTAGGGGTCAAAATGTGTTTTTTTGAAAAATGGATTTTTTGAGATTTTGGGCGATCTAGGCGAGTCGAGTATCATTTTCCACTAAATTTTGGATCTAGATCAAAAAAGGTCAATGTCCGTCCGCCGTCCACCGTCCACGCCGACTTTGGTAGTACATGAAACATTTTCTAAAAATCTGAAATTTGGGCCAGGTTCCCGGCTCTAGTTGGCCCTGAAAACATTTCAGCCCGATCGGGCCAAATTTGGCCGGGGTAGGGGTCAAAATGTGTACTTCGAAAAACGGATTTTCGAGATTTTTGGCAATCTAGGCGTGTGGGGTATCATTTTCCACTAAATTTTCCACTAAAATGGGTCCCAGAACGACTGGCACCCACTGGAAGAAGTAATGGGTCACAACGGGTATCTATTTAGCCATTTTGAATATGTGTTTTCAAGATTTCTGGTACCTTGGCGTGTGGGGTATCATTTTCCACTAAATTTGGAAGCTGAATCCAATGAGACGGGTCCCGGAAAGATTGGTGCCCTCTGGATGAGGCTATGGGTCAAAATGGGTGCCTATCTACCCATTTCGAATGTGTGTTTTCAATATTTCTGGTACCTAGGCGTGTGGGGTATGATTTTCCACTAAATTGTGGACCCTGAATCGATTGGAATGGGTCCAAGACCCGCCACACCTACTGTTTCTCTCATTTTCCCCATGTTGAAGAAATGAATCTCCATGCGCCTGGTTAGATCAATAGCCAACCCGTGTGTAAGAATTTGCAGCGTTTTATTTATTACGTTTTACCGATGTAATACTCGTATTAAACGGACTGATTTTCCGTTCGACCAATTGAGAAGCCAACTTATCAAGACAATCTAAGCTCCATCCCTCCAACATATTAATATTGCGCCTGTGAGTAATTAGTCTCCCTTTTGTCTTCCGTCGGCCGTCCAGCCTGGCGCCTAGTTGAGTGATTAATGTTTTCACCCTGATTTTTGTCCTCCGGAGTTCGAGGATCATCATTGTTACAAATGATTAACTAAATATGGTGGTCGTCGCGTGGTGTAACGTTCCTTCACGGTCAAATGTACCGTGAGACGGTCAGGTGCCAAAAGGTTCTCACGGGTTCTCAACAGAAGAGGACGAAATCATCAATTTGAAAACCCACGCGAGTTCGGAGCTGACGATCGCTCACTGCTTCTTCCACGCAAATAGAACTCAAATTCCATGAAAACCAAAGAGGTCTACTTCTTCAACGTTTCGTGTTTTGTATTTTTTTCCTATGAACTTGGGGCGAAGGAATGGCCCATTTATTCATACACGAGTCACCAATAACAATGATTTCTCATCTACCATTATGTCCTGAAGAAAGGAGGAGAGCGCCAGGGCACTCTATTGAATTCGTGGATTCATCCTGCGAAATCGAACCCAAAGAGCATAAAAAATGTCCGAAGTTGAATCTTTCACGAGCCCGAATTCCGAGGCCATTGAGGTGGAACCACCTCCTTTGACTGAGCGAGTGAAGTGGGTGTGAAATGGGGCGGCCTTCGTCGGACTTGTAGCAGTAGAGACTCTCGCAGCTGTCTTGGCCAGTTGACCACAAAAGCTCTAGGTGAGGGTTTTACATCTGCTAAGAACAAGACGGATAATCTGCCTCTTCACTCGGATGTTGACAAGGGCGCTGCAGTGAGGATGGTCGGCTACTTGTAGATTTTCGGTTGGGTTACCACAAACCACTTGAACGTTTTTTCCCCTTCCGGAGAGTATGATTCTCTTCACCCTGTTCGCCGACACTACCCTTCAATGAAAACGGCTTCTAGTACGAAGTTCATTTCAAAGCTGATGTCCAAAGGTTCTCCGGGGAATAGATGGCGCTACGGTCGACCAAACTTATTTCATGCTTTTCCCAGTCACCACATGTCAGATTCAAATTTTGAATGCTAAATGCCTCCTAGGTTCAACTAACTGAGGCCATATTGGCAACAATCTTAAACATTAACATCTTAAATATTTCAACTAAAAGTTTTGTAACTTACATTTTGAAACAAATTGGCACATCCCAAGACACTTTGTCGAAAACCTCTCTCCCCAGTGGTTTCCTTTTCTTCTGCTTGAGGTAAAAAAATGAATGGAGAAAGTGAACTACACGGTATAACGGAAATCATCACTTTCCTTAGAAAAACCTTCACCTCTCAAGCCGGTGAGGTTCACATTGAATGTTCTTTGTTGTAAACTTTTAACGAAAACGCATTAAAATATTTGTAAACTTTCGAATCCTGGAATATCCACCCAATATTTCAATTA